>PVKU01002473.1:0-225867 GCA_004027475.1 Anoura caudifer
AATAGGGGAGAGGGAAGAGGAGAGAGGGGGACAAGGTACATAGAACAAGTAGCACAGACAGTGGGTAGAAAATAGACAGGGAGAGGGCAAGAATAGTGTGGGAAATGTAGAAGCTAAGGAACTTATGACACATGGGCATGAACTAAAGGGGGGAATGTGGGTGGGAGGGGGTGTGCAGGGTGGAGAGGAATGAAGGGGGGAAGATGGGACAACTGTAATAGCATAATCAATAAAATATATTAAAAAAGAAGAAAAAAGAGAAAGAGAGAGATCAAGTAATTGCTTGCACAACTCATACTCTAACGTAGATGCAGTTCTCTGAAGACTCTAAAGCCTGTCCTTGTGCTTTCTTGGGGTTTCTATAGTTATTGAATTGTGATCGCTGGTTTACTTGTCTGTTTCTCCCACAAGATGGTGAGTTGCCTGTGGGCAAGAATTTTCTTAGCTATCTTTGTATGCCTTGGGCACAGCAGGCTGCCTGGAACTTAGGAAGAACTCAATGAATGCAGTTTGACATCTGGGCAGCCAGCAGGAATGCTCTTGACAGGCTGAGAAAAGCTGCAGCTGCTGTAATTATTTCTCTCTGCATGGTGGAACTCACATTCATCTTCGCTTGGGCAGTGCATCAACCCTCTTCCCAGCTTGCATCATCGTTACCCCTTCTTTGGTCCCATTGCCCACTCTGGCATCAACACGACACTGAGCAAATGGCACTGCCTTCAGTGCTCCCAGCTGTTGTGGTGGGGTGGAAATATGCTTTCTCAGAGCTCTGGATAGAGCACAGTTGCAACATTTAATCTTCCAAATGAGGGAAAGGCATTTCTAATAAGTTAAATGGAATGATTAATTAATTTAATTGTATTGGATTGTGTAGCAAAATACCACTGTGCTAAATGGGCATCCAGAGTGGTAGTGAGGGGCCTTTTCAAAGGCTACCAAAGGCATGTATCACAGATGAGATTTTCTAATGAAGAGCAGAACATGCCCAGTACCTTAGGGTTCATTACTGATGAAACTTAAATTCTTACCAAGGATACTAATGAAAGCAATAGTTCATCACAAAGATTTCATTCATTACCCACCTATGAGTTCTGCTGGGAAACAAGGGAATCCATCTTCCTCATCAGATAGAACAGTTAAAGAATTTTGTTTTATCATGTCCTATTCAATTATTTTGTTTCTTTAGGCTAAAATCCAACTGAACACTTAAAAAGAGCATTTATCAAATGCTTCAATGATGTGCACACACAATGCATTGTATTTTCACCTGCTCATGTCCTGTACTGTGATTCAGTTTGATGGGGCTGGACTTGGCTGCTCCACTAAACAAACTCAGATACACACACACACACACACACACACAGATAAAACTTTACTCAGTTGCACAAAAAAAGCCTTTGAACAGCAAAATAAGCTTAGCCCACAAAACCAAACAAAAAAAGCAAAGAGAAGAACAGAAACCAAACAACTCTTTTTGTGAAAAGAGGATGGAACTAAATTGCACAGTAGCTTTAGAGCTGTGAAGAGTGCTTTTGAATCATTCATTCTTTGTGATTTCTGCTGCAGAGGGCTTTGTGGGATAATAGAGGGAAAGGCAACTGGATTTAGTCCAATTTGGCAACTCACAATTCCTCAAAGTTTTTCCTTCTATGGGCAAATTTTATAAGGCACAACCAACATCAACCACAGCGTGTACGCACCTTAAAGATAAGTAATTAATAATTGTAACTGCGATAGTGAATTGTGCCCCCCCAAAAGGTATGTTGAAAAACTAACCTCCCAGATTTGTAAATGTGACCTTATTTTAAAATAGGGTCTTTGAAGGTGTAATCAAGTTAGAATGAGGTCAGTAGGGTGGGCCATAATCTAATATGACTGATGTTCTTGCAAGAGGAGAAGAGACACAAAGACACACAGGATGGAAGCAGAGATAGAAGTGATGTCGCAACAAACCAAGGAACACCTGGGGCAACCAGGTGCCTGAAGAAGCAAGGAAGGATCTTCCCCTGGAGGCCTTTTGGAGGGATCATGGCTTGCCAGAACCTTGATTTCCGACTTTTAGCTTTCAGAAGTCTGAGATGATAACTTTCTGTTGTTTTGAGCCACCTAGCTTGTGGTACTTTGTGATGGCAGCCCTGGGAAACAAATATAGTAGCTGTAACCATAACCAGCTTCTATTTACTGAACATTTATATGTCTGACATAACCCTGTGAAGTAGGTATTATAATGATCGTTTTGAAGATAAGAAAAGAAAGTCTCAGGGGAATAAGAAATATGTCAGAGGTAATACACACTGGAACTTGAACTTGAACCCAGGAATGTCTGACTCCAGAGCCTGTGTTAACTGGTTGATCCCTGTCACTGCTCCCATTCTGCAGAGACACCCATTCAGAACTGCTTTCCAGGATTTATATTCCACAAGGGCATCAGACCGTGTCATTGTTCTCAAGCTCTGGGGCAGTGCTTTCCAGCAAGGGAGCCACTGGCCATATGTGAGCATAGAGCACATAAAATGTGGCCAGGATAACTGAAGAAACACATTTTTAATTGTATTTAATTTTAATTATTTAAATTTAAGTTTAGAAATTGGAATTTGCTTTAGTAATTGCAAAACTTTTAAGTATGTTTGGAACAACTTGGATATATGAATCAACTATTTTAACCCTAAAATTTTATGAAATATAAATTCAAATCAATTCTTTCTGATGAACATTTAGCATCTAATTGAGAAGTGCTATAAGTGTAAAAAATACACACCTGAATTCAGGCTTGATATAAAAATATAAAATATTTAATATTTTATTAGTAACATTTATATATTAAAATGATAATACTCGGGCTTACTGGGTTAAAGAAAATATATTATTAAAATTAATTTCATTGATTTGTACAAATTTTTTTAAATTGACTTTTTTTGATAGAGAGGGAGGGAAGGAGAGAGAAATATGGATTTGTTGTCCCACCCATGTGTGCATCCACTGGTTGACTCTTGTATGTGCCCTGACAGGGGATCAAACCCACAACCCAGGTGCATCAGGCTCCATCCAACGGAGCTACCCAGCCAGGGCTTCACTGATTTCTTATTACTTTTTTAATATGGCTACTAGAATATTTTAAATTACATATGTGACATACATTATATATTTTTTGGACAGTGCTACCCTGGAGTGTCCATTCATTCATAACTTATGTAGCCTAGAAGAGTTGATGGTTTTCCACACATATGTTCTGCATTTATTATAATTATTCTTAGGCATTTTGTAACTTTTGATTTTGTTGCTGTTGTGAATGGAGTTCTCCCTTGTTTCTTTCCCATATATTATTCCCCTTCTCATTTGCCAGATTGGGCCCAGAATGACAAATTAAGTTAATAAGTAAAAATCAAATCACACCTTTATTATTTAGATCAGGGATCAGCAAACTACAGCCCATAGAGCCAATGTGGCTTACCACCCATGTATGCAAATAAAGTTTTATTGGAACTCAGCTATTCGCACTTGCTTATCTATTGTGTATAACTTTGGCAGGGTTGAGTAGTTGTGACAGGGTGTGACCCTCAAACTCTAAATATTTACGATGTGGCCCTGCACAGAAAAAGTTTGGTGACCCCTGATTTTTAGACAGTCCCAAGAATATTTTAAAAACAGCCACAGACTCTGAAAAAAAAGTTAGAGAGAAACATTTTGGGCAGTGGCAGCATGAGCAGAATGAGCCTTAAATCTAAGACGAATCCTTTGAAAGGGAAAGCATGCATATAAGTGATTAAGTGCGGGGCTCAGTAATAAAGTATATGAAACTCAGATGGATCTCAAGGGAATGATGCTGAGTGACCCAGCCAGTCCTAAAAGATTACATACTGAATATTTCCACTTACATGACATTCTTGAGATGACAAAATTAGACAAATGCAGAACAGATTAAGTGGCAGCTAGGCATTAGGGATGGGGGAGGGAGGAGGCTGCTATGATTATTAAGGGTGACATGAGGGATCTTCGTAGTGATGAAATTTTCTGTATCTTGACTGTGGTGGTGATTACATGAACCTTCACATGTGACACACACATGCACACACAAAATGAGTGCACAAGAAACAGGTGAAATCAAAACAGGTTGAGTGGGTTGTATCAACATCAGCTTCCTGGGTGTGATATTGTACTACAGAAATGCAGGATGTTACCATTGGGGAAAATGGGGTACAAGGAATATCCCTATTATTTCTTACAATTGGCATGTGAATCTATATTGTCTTCAAACTTGGGTAGAATATATAAAGAGAAAGAGCCAATCACATTCCTTCAGACTCATACTTCCTTGTGCTGTGAAACATAAAAATGCAACAAATGTGGAAGATCATATCCCTGTCCACTCTGTGTGCAGGGGCCAGTCCCCCCACAGTGCTGGTCGCCCCCCTTGCCTCTCAGTCAGGTGGGACCAGTTGGCTGCCCCCATGGAGGGCAGGCCTGGGCGGGCTGGGGCCAGTTCGTTCAGTCAACTGTTACTAATCATCGTATAGAACCTGTGAACACAGGCATGGTTCCAATTGATCTTTTCAGTGTTGATAGAATCCCATCTCCACCAAACTGAGTAACACAGACAGAAAATGGGCTTTGCCCTCATACAAACCAGAATTTGAGTCCTGGATTTGCTACTTATACTATGCAGAACCTCGCTTTCTTCATACTTTAAATGGAACAGACAATCCCTATTGTCCAGGTAAACATGAGACTAAAATAAGGTAATTCATTTCTAAGGTGCTCCATAATTGTGAGCTACGATCGACTGCAGATAATCCCAGGCTGCTTTGAGGCTGAGTTAGAATGCACGTGAAGAAGCCTGAACAGAGTCTGGCTTCTGTTTCATGGAAGTGCTGTCTCCACCCCAGCCCAAGAACCACACAGAGGAGCCTGAGCCTGTCGCAGCCTTACACACTGGGGGGGCGAAAGGCAGCCCAGCCGTGTCAGAGCAGTGCATAGGATCTTACTAGTTCCTCACACCATGGAGGCAGAATCCTTACACCAGCCAGTACCAGCTAGTCCTCTGTCCCCTGTCCTTGGTCCTCTGCTTAACCTTCCCAGCTCTGCTGTGGGATGCACCTGTGTTCAAACAGCTCCATGATGAGCCCCAAAGGAGAGCCCTGCTGAATTCCTGGGGACAGGTATCAGAAATCCCAGGAGATAAAAGCTTCACCTTTCTAGGGACTGGTACTGACCTTGATGGTACCCCAGGCCTGGTGGGAAAGGAAGTCCACTGGACTGGGGATGCGGGTCTGCACTGGAGCTCGAAGCAGGAAATCCAGCTCTGCGGTGCCTGCCTCCTGGTTCAGGAGGAGAACCTGTGAGTGGGGGATGGACACCACACTTCCTTAGCTGGTGGCAGTCACAAGTTTGCCACTCAGTGGGACTGCTGTTACTCTAGCACTAGAACTTGCCCATTGATTTTGATTGATAAAAGGTGCAGTGAATAAAGGGTAAATCTGCCTTGGCTGGTATAGCTCAGTGGACTGAGGGCAGGCGGTGAACCAAAGGGTAGCCAGTTTGATTCCCAATCAAGGCACATGCCTGGGTTGTGAGCTAGGTCCCTGGTGTGGGGTGCATGAGAAGCAACCACACATTGATGTTTCTCTCCCTTCCTCCTTTCCCTTCCCCCTTCTCTAAAAATAAATAAATAATTTTTTTTTAAAAAAGGAAGGATATATCTCTGCATATCACCTCTTCATGCTTCTGTTTTCATATCAGTGTGATGTAATTGCACATGGTAAAAGACTACATAAGTGGTTTATGGTTTATGTGTCAATCATAAATGCCATGGAATATGTTTCTGCCATCTATTGAGAAGATGACACACACAAATGACATGATCTGAGGACAGTGTCAAAGTAATATATGAATATATGCAAAATAGAAGTGCATATAGGAATCAACAATGCTAAAGAGTTTCTAGAATAAGGGAGTAGCCAGTGAGCAGGGGTAGGGGGATTCATTTGATTAAACTTTCTGTAATGGTTTTGAATTGGGTCTTAGAGAAGCTAAGAGATGCTACTGTTTAGACAGGAAGGGGAGGCTTTCCAGGGAGGAGGTAATGGGAAGTGCAGAGACTGAGAGGGAATCAGTCAGGTGCATGCAGGTAAGGTATTGTGTTGTTTGCACTAACTCATGCTGAGAGGTGCCTGGGAAATTGCTTTCCCCTCTTCACATGTTATTCTCTGCTGAGGAGTTACAGACAGAAATGTTCACAAAGAAAATATAATTTTGTCAGTTTGAGAAAAAGTCTCTAAGGAGATAATTGGCTAGAAATGGTAGATGAGGTGGAGAAGCCCTTGTAAGATGAGGTTGAAATATTTACGAGGGGAAAAGAGTACAAGCCAGGTTGATTGGGGGCGGGGGGGCTCCTTGGGGCCTGGGGAATAAGTGGCAGGAGGGAGATGAGTCTATGCTGGGGCTGCAGTTCCTTCTGTGAGGGCCAAGTTGCCATCTCTGCTGGCGTGGGGAACACGCAGGGTAGAGACAAGCCACATTAACACTCCCCAGGAGTCCAGCCCTGGAAATGTGCAGAGTCAGTGCAGAAGTGACCTGGGAATATTTGACTTTGAGAATTGGAAGAGGCCTCAGATAGTCTGGTCTGTGCTCCTAATTTATATATGGGAAAAAAATTCCAATGCTAAATGATAAGTACAAGGAGATAAATTTTCACGTTTTTTTTTAATGTTAAAAGAAATAAAAGACAAGTGTTTCTAATTAACATTGGAAGACTCTAGTGCTCCCAAACCCTTGAGGATCATAGTTCTAAAAGATATTTTTAAGGTCAAGACTGCTATAACTACAGAAAGACATTTGCAAATTCATATTCCAGGAGGATGTTGGACATTAAACTTGCAACCCTAAAATTAAATAATTAATGAAGGAGTCTCCAAGAAAGTTCTTACTGCATCTCAGAAAGTACCTAGTTATTAGTATGGTCAACCAGTTTTACCTCAGGGCCAGTGATTGGTAGTGGCTGCTGGAAGGGTATGTTAAAGAGGATATTAGATTATCCAGGATCAGCAAAAATACATGCAGTCATTGATTAAGCAGCTCTGCCATGTGTGGGACAGTATGGGGAGCATGCATATACCTAACAGGACCTTCTTGTCTGACCTCTCTGCTTAGAGCTCAATAGTCTTCACGTGCTATAGGAATTGATGTTAAAAGAAGTTATTTATTTGTTTTTTATACTTGCTGATTAGGCAGTAGAAAATGACTTGTTTTCTGGAAACTTCTTCAATTCGTTTTTACCTGAAAGGTGAGCTGGGCAAGGTAGGTCAGCTTGTCACACTCAAAGAGCCCTCGGGTGGTATACTGGTACACGGAGAAAGTGATGCTATCTGTCAGGTTGGTCACTCGTTCCTGGAGGCTCTCAGCAGGGCCAGCCTTCTGTACAGCCTTCTGGAAGACGGTGCTGAAGGCCTGGGGATGGGGAGGCAGGCAGGACATAGGTGATTTACACAGCTGTCTTTGTTTATAGTGAGTAGCCCTACTTGTGAAGAACATTATAATTTCTGAGCCACAGAAACATTTTCCCAACATATCCTGCCAAGAAGGGACAGTGGCAACAAGAAAACTTTTGTTTTTGCTTATTGTTTTCTTAGTTTGCTCATATGAATTATTGTCACAATGTGAGAAAAGCTACGAGGCATGCAGAGAAGAGCCTACATTTTGGTCAGTAAAAAATAAATCTCCAGTGGCCAAAATAATTAAATCAAATAAGTTTTGTTGCATAACTAACCAAATAAAAAGTAAACACAGTCAACAATAACCAGTGGGGACTATTATTCTACCCATTAGATTTTAAACTTTTAAAAATCTTTCTTTAAAGATTTTATTTATTTATTCTTAGAGAGAGGGGAATGGAAGGAGAAAGGGAGAGAAACATTAATGCGTGGTTGCCTCTCACAGGCCTCCTACTGGGGACCTGACCCACAACCCAGGTATGTGCCCTGACTGGGAATCAAACCAGCGACCTCTTGCTTCACAATCCACAATCCACAATCCAGCCAGTGCTGAATCCATTGAGCCACACCAGCCAGGTCTAGATTATAAAACTCTTGATGGCAGAATCAATGTTTTGTACAATTTTGTTGTGTTAAAGAGACCCTTGTACCTGATAGGCCTTCAGAATATTTTTAATTGGTTACTCTTCCTTTGGTAACGATCAGAATCTCAGGTGCCCTTTTCTCTCTGTTCACTCTGCAGTCACTTGATGGGACCCTGTACACGTCTGTTTTCCTCGTGGACCCTCCCTGCAAAGCTGGGAACACAGGCTGCTTTGGGGGCCTTCTCTGAACTAGTTGTTATGGGTATAATATAAATAAAACTCATATGAGTCAACTTTCCATTGTTTTAGACTTAGATACAAATTTTTTTAAAAAATACATTTAAGAATGCTGCATTTTGAATGTTATATGATTAGAATGAATCATTAAAAAATCAAAATATAATTGGGTCTTTTACATTTTTGGCTACGCAGATTTCTTTTTTTCTATTTTCGTTTGTTGCTTTTTAAAAAAAAAAGATTTTATTTATTTATTTTTAGAGAGAGGGGAAGGGAAGGAGAAAGAGAGGGAGAGAAACATCAATGTGTGGTTGCCTCTTGCACTCCTCCTACTGGGGACCTGGTTTGCAACCCAGGCATGTGCCCTGACTGGGAATCGAACCTGCAGCCTTTTGATTTGCAGGCCCATGCTCAATCCACTGAGCTATACCAGCCAGGGCTCATTTTGTTGCTTTAAGAAGAAAAATATCCTTGGGGCTTTCTAACACCAGGCCTTTGAAATGCAGTGGGAAACATAGAAGATTTGTGCCTCAGTCTATCCTCATTTGCAAAATGGGGGTAAACATGAATTCTTCCGTCTAGTCCATAGTGCCATGGTGTTTCTTATTAATGAAGTCCTTGCAGATTTTCTTCATTCAATTTTGATGAGCTGAGCAAAATCTTCTGCCTACTTTCACCCCAATCCGTTATGATGTTCACCCTCACTTGGCAGGCTTTCAATTGGAGTAACAGCTTGTTGCAAGCAGATAATGTTACCCTGCACCACATAGAGCAGTTTGGGAAGCTTCTCAGTCCACAAAGACTGAGTGGATAGTTTCCCCCAGGTGGTTAATACGGCTTTTCTCTAAAACTCAGAATGACAGTGACCAGTGAAGAATCTAGTTACTAAGTTTCAACAAGGTGACTCACAATTCTGGAAAAGATCTAAATACATTTTAAAAACCTAAGCACATTTAGCCTTTTCTTTCCACTATAGTACTTTTGCCTCTCTTTTTCTTTCTATCCTAAAAAGAAGCCCCCTTTTCCTCTTATTTCTGGTTTTTGAACGGCTCTGCTGAAGGGCCTAATGTTGCCTTCTGTGGCTTCCTCCAGAAGGTCTCTCCTGCCCAGAGAAGATCTTATTTTGGCTCTAACTACACTTGTTACTCTTTTAGGGCCCTTATCCATTATCTTTGTATGTTAGATTTTTTTTTTATCTTTTCATTTATACCAGATTGTGAGCACATCAAGGTGCAGGCCAGGCCTTCCTGATTCTTGTCATTCTCAGAATCCAGCCCAGTTCTTCACATATAAAAGGCACTGAAAAGATTTGTTATAGGAATAACCAAGTCCTGCTGGTGCCCTAAAGAGCTTAGGCAAAGTGTGAGGCTTCCCTGGACCAAGGGTCTGAAACTCAGGGGCCAGGTGTGAAGGTCCAGGTGGGGTTAGGGACTGTGGCAACCTGGAGGGAGGACTGTGCCTGCCTAGGAAGCACCCACCCCTTAGCTCTAGTGGCTTTATGTTATGTGGAGTGTGAGCTCAGACTGCCAAGTCTCCCAGACTTTCATGAGAAGCCAGAAATTAAGATTTGTATGCATCTCCTTCTTTTAAAATCTTTGTGACCAATGAAAGTATTGCAAAAGTCCTCTGAGGGCCAAGGAAAACAGGTTAGCAGGCCCTTGGGCCTCCTGTATCCTGTGTTCTATTTGCTTTTGCCTATTAGATTCTTCCCCTTCCAAGGTCTTCCAGAAAGATTAGCCCTCTAGCTGTGCCCCTCCTCCCCCACCCCTTGCCATGCACACAGCAGAGGGACCTGCACCTTCCATCCATCCATCTGTCCATCTGCAGGAAAGCTTGGGGAGCTGTCTTCTCACTGGGGACACCCTGGCACCCTGCAAGTGCATCCCATTGACCCTCTTCTAGCATTTGGCTGAGTTCTGAAGAAAAATGATTCTATAATTAAGTTCCACCTTAACCATGTCATGAACTTCCAGGTTCATACTAAATCTGACTTTTGAAGAGTTTTTGCATGTCTATAAGCAAATACATGCATTTTAATATACTCCTTCTCCAAACACTTTGGAAAATGGGGATGTGAGACTGTGGCCTATCTGTGGTTCATATACTTTGAGAAGCCTCTCTCTTCTCTGCCAGGAATTAGAACTGTAAAACCCAATCTCAGGCTAAAGCCAAGACTACTTTGGCTTCAAATCACAGAGGGCTTCTGAGTTATTGTTGTTTTGGTATTTTCTGAAGACACTTACTTTTGCTCCTTATCATTAAGCATTTAAACCTACTTTCAAAGATCAAGCTGATCAGTAAGCAGTTTTTCACCATTCTTAATAATGATCTGGACACCCCAAATCCTACCCCCTTACAATTAGAGCTTCCAATGACAAAACAAGCCTACGCCATGGTGCTGTTGCTGAAAAACAGCTCACAATGTATTTTTGAACACATGTTTTCGTGGGCTTTGTCTGACTTCTTTTTCTTAGGAAGTCATGGAGCTCAGCTGTAACTACTCTTGGAACTAGGGGGTGATCCTTTAGTTACAAGGCTTATCATGCTAACTTTTATACAGTTTTTAAATATTTTATAATGCTTTCACATGAGGTTTTGACTTGAATGTAAGACCAAGTGTTGAATTTCTTTTAAAAACATAAAGTATTGCCAACACAGTTCGGTGAATCTATAGCAACTGTGAGCTGAGGGACAGAGGGGTTGGGAAATGGTGACATGTCATCTCCAGCTAAATGAGTCCAGGTACTAGGGTTCCCTGATTACTCAGCTGCACAACTTCATCCCCACACCTCGGTCTCCATGTGGCAGTTGAGCTTCACAAAGTGAGGTGTGACGCTCTGGTGTGTGTCTGTGTATCGGTATGTCTATGCCCCTCTCCCCCACGTGTGTGTGTGTCTGTGTGTCCTCTGTTTGTTGGGTTAAACCAAATATGTTGTTCAGAAATGCTCCACCACCCACTAATGCCTATTCAATTGTTGTGGGTTTTTTTTTTTTTTTTTTTTTTTTTGGTGAATGTTCTAGGGGAGAAAGATATATGATATTTGCAGGGATGCACTTAAAATTTATGCCTTTTTTGAGAGTAAGATAAGTTTAGTCAGCACTTAGAATTTGCTAATGTTTTTGGTTTTAGAAATATTTCAACAACCATAAAACAGTAGTTTTGGGTTATAAAGGTAATGAGAAAAGTATAAATAATTTGAAGTTGGTCTATCATTATTGCCTGATTTGGTTTTAACGGATATGAATGACACACATATTTGATTGTTGCTATATATTTTAAGCTCTTTGGGGGCAGGGATTACTTCTAATATTTCTAGGCATCCTCTTCCACACACTGAGTGAACACAGCACCTGCCACATCATGGTGCTTACTGAATGAGTGAAGTTGAGATGTGGTATAGCATCTCCACTGTTCCAGCCAAATAACCAGTGAGTTGTGAGAGATCCAGTTAAAGAGATGAGGAAGGTGTGAAGCTGCTCTTCTGCATTTGAGCATAAAGAGCTGTCATAGCTAATGAAAGCACATGGACAATATCCCATGGAGACTTGCTCTGGCTCTATGATACTGCTTTATTATGATTATTCAAAAAGCCCCAGGTGGGAGTCACCTTGAGAGAAAACTGGTACATGGGGTGGATCTTGCTGAGGTCATTCATGATGAAGTAGAGCAGAGAGGCTCGGGCAGCAGCTGGTCGATAGTGCTCTCGGGCCTCATTGATTTTTGCTTCGGTCACATTGGCCTCCTGGAACTGTCAGAAAAAGCAATAGTGGTCCATTGTTCAAACCAACTGAGAGTCAACTTGGTCTCTCTGCGTAAGTACATATGCATCTAAGTGTGGGGTGGGATAGATTGGGATGGTGGTAGTGGCTGGAGGGTTAAGAAAGCCACTCTGGTATTCCTCAACCGAGCTTGGGTGAAAAAGATGATACACTTCGGTCTTCCCCAAGAGTGGGGTGTCAGCTCTTCCAGTGGGGTAACATGGGCTACACATGCCTCCACATTCCAGGTCTGAAAAGAAAGAGTTCATAGAATCACAAAAATATATATTGGAAGTCAACCAGAATTCCAAGTGAGGGAAATCCAGTAAAAGAAGCACAGTCTAATCTGTTTTCTTAGTTTTTATGAAAAAGTTAATATACTAATTCACAATGAAAATGTCTCTCAATGGAATATTCTATTTTTAGCAAATTATTAGAGGTAAAAATAAGAGAAGTAAGCATCAGAAAGAGGGATTCTGTAAAAATACACTGCTAAATACAAACCTCAGTCTGACCTGCCTCATGCTCCAGAATAGAGTGAAACTACTGTTAATTCATGAGAGTCTCACAGGAAAAAAAAACAAAAAATGAAAAAACCCAATGATTTTTATGGAAGATGAGCTTGCAGTAAGCAATTAAAACTTCAGGAGGAAGTGTTACCAAATGGGGCAATTAGAAGACTTAGCCACACAACTCAAAATCTCAGGACTAGCATTCCAAGAGCTGAAGATCATCAAACAATCTAAAGCTCATCAGTAACTAATTAACCTTAAAAGAAGTAGAGGTAAATAAAGTATAAAATCAGAACTATATATCAAAAAAACAGGCATTATCTGAAAAAGCACTAATTAGAACTCCTAAAAATAAAAATACAGCTATTTAAATGAAAAATTCAGTACATAGATTAAATAATTCACTCAAGTTGCGAAGAGAATAAGCAGACTAGAAGATAGATATGAGGAAATTGTTACAAAAACAATGCAGATAGATATAAAGATGGAAAATATGTAAAAGAGGCAATGAGACTTGGTAGACTTGGCAGATAGAATATGAAGATTCAAAATACCTCTAACAGAAATAAGTAGAGAATAGAGAGAATGAGAGAGAGGCAAGATTCGAAACTACAATAGTTAAGACTTTTCCAAAAGTGATGAAAGACCAGAGCTCTTTCTTTGAAACACTCAAGGTCAAAGAAAGGTTACTCTCCACAGGCCCTTGAGGTAATAATTATTTGCTTCAATTAGAAGAAAACTGAACCCAAAGGAAGAAATGAAATGTAAGAATTTCTTAAATATAGGGCTAATGTAAATAACAAAGACTTTTCTAAAAACCACAACCAGTTTGGAAGTAGTAGGTAAAAGCAAGTTTGAACTGTAATATAAAACAGTAACAGCAGATGGGAGAGGATGATCAAAGTGTTCTGCAATCCTTACATTATTTTGGAAGAGGCTAGATATATTGCTGAATTTTAGACTTTGTCAAATTAATGTCTCTATTGTTAAGTCATATATTAAATGAAGTATATTTTTTAATATATACATGAAATGAGGTTAATCAAAATAGAATGAATAACTTTAAAATCAGCAAAGGATAAAAGAGGAGGATAACGAAAAATCAAGAAAGGAGAAAAAAAATGAAAGGCATGGTTAATAGAAAACATAAGTTAATGTAGTAGAAAGGAATTCAACTATAACTGTAATGTTAATAAATATAAATTGGTTACATTCAGTAGTTAAAAGACAAAGGTGCTCAGAAGGGAGTGGACATGAACAGGAATCACACAATTGTGCATATTGGTGTTATCACAGTCCCATATGCTTTAAACTCACCTGGGTCCTTAATGCTGGCCATTAATCTCTGCATCTCCAGTAAACTTTTATTTCCATTTCTTGCAACAACTATTGTAAACCTTCACTCTTCTCCCCAAGGCCCCTACCTCACCATCATTCCCTCTATCAGCAGATCTTTCACAGATTATATAGAGACCATAAAGAAGAGATTTCCTTAATTTTTGTCTTCCCTTCTATTTCGTTAATTTTCTGTCCCCTACCCTAGTTGTCCATACACCCATGAACCATTTCTAGATTCATGTTTTCCCCCTATCCTCTATCACATTGGAACAAACTCTCCATCTTTCTAAAGATAAGCTCTGCATCTTGGCAAGGGGCTCAGTTGGTTAGAGCGTCATCCCAATATGCCAGGATTGCAGGTTCACTCCCTGGTCAGGGCACATACAGGAATCGACTGATGAATGCATAAATAAGTGGAACAGCAAACTGATGTTTACCTCTTTCTTCCTGCCCTTCTCTCTTTAAAATCAAAGAAAAAAAGTTCTTGCACAATGATAGATGACTACTAGAGTTAGTGGGGTGATCACATTGTAAGGTATAAAAATGTTGAATCACTGCATATACACATGAAACTAATATAAGTAATATAAGACTATATACAAATTATACATAAATTAAAAATAAAAATAAGCTTTTCAATGGTGACCTGAATTATATTTTTCCTGAGTTTCTTACCTACCCCACTGTATTAACCATTCCTTGTCATTCCTGTAAATTCAACTCTTCTTGGCAACTATTCCTTTTGCCTTACAATCCATGCACCCTCCCACCCCCAGCTAAATAACACCTTAATGTTCAGCCTCATCCATCTGAGGGGGAAAAGCCTTGAAGGGCTGGTGTACTCTTTAAGTGGCCGTCATTTCTGTCTTTACTATTTCATAATTTGGCTACTTAAAAGAGCTGCCTTTACTTACTTCTCCTTTCCCATCTCCCACTTACTGTCAGTCTAATGCAGGCTTCTGCTTCTCCTACTTCACTGAAACTATTCTTCCCAAGGTCACTCGTAACTCCATTTTGCAAAATGCAGTGGATATATTTCAGCCATATCTTGAGTTCTCGGCATCACACAACACTGTTCACATCCTTTCCTCTCGAAATACTTTTTTTATAACACCTTATTTGCCTGTTTTTCCTTTCCTCTCTATGCTCTATTCCATTCTTCACATCTTTACTTCTCTTAAAATGTATTAGTATTCTTCAATGCTCTACTCCCAGTCTTATTGTGTCACCGACACCCTGGGTTCTTGTGATCCTCCAGGATAAAAGTCAAGAGGGGTCACCAGAAACCTCTAGAGACCCTGGTGCATTGGCCTGGAACCAAACCCAGGTCTCCCACACAGCAGGCAAGAAGTTTACCATTGAACCCTCCTGGGTTCTTGGGAAATCCTGAGACAGAAATCAAGAGCTCACCATAAGAGTAGTTCTCAGGCAAGATGTTCATAAAAAACTCATGTGCAGAGGGAAACAACATTTAAAGGGGAAAAGAAAAATGTTGTTGCTCCTGAATTAAAAGCCAGGGAACAGTTTTAAAGAAGTTGGGGGAAGGATGTGAAATGTCTAAATATGTAGATGCGGGGACTCTGGTGCCTGTGCAGTGGAACTGCATGCTTCTTCATGTGTCATATGTCTCATTAGCATGTTAAATCTTAACGGAGGGGTGTTTTTTTTAATTTTAATTTTTATTTTTTTTTAGCATTTAAATGAGGCAGGGTTGCTGAAAGGGCAGTCTTTCTCACTAGCACGCATGTGTGAGTGAAGGGAATGCAATATAAGCCTATTGGAGCGAAGCTTGCAGATAGCAGCGTCCTTCAGTCTAGCTGCTGACTGGTTGTAAGGAGAAGGGAAGATATAAGGGAAGATTAATGAGTTTTTGACTTCCTGCCTGCTGGGCTGCAGGAGTAGCCTGCCTATTTCAGTAGCACACACATCTTCTAGGTAACCATGCATTTCTAAAGTTTCACTGATCAACTACTTGTTGGTGATTCTCAGCATTCTATCACTAGCTCAAGATCATATATCCAAAAACCAGTGGCACATTCCCATGTGAATGGCCCAAAGGCATTTCAAACTCAACACAACACAAACTAAAACCTTCATTTTTTCTCATTCCCTAATCCACTTCTAATCTCTTCTTTCAGTTGTTGATAGCAGTACTTTTCCAGATGTTTGTTCCTAGAACCTGAGCCATTTCCTTGACTACACCTTCATCCACATACAGGGGTGAGCAAAAATAGGTTTATAGTTGTGAGTAAGTGAAGCAGAGTTTATTCTTGTATTATTTATTAATTATTGTACTATTTTCCATATAAACAACTGTAAACCTTCTTTTGCCCACCCCTGTATAATCATATCTAATCAATTCTATCTCTTCGAATTTGCACATAGCTCTTGAATTTGCCCACTTCTTTGCACCATAACTGCCAACCTTAATTCAGGGTACCATTGCCTCTCATGGGAATTACTGTACCCTCTACTACTTTCTCTGCCTCCACATCCCCAAGCTCTGCTCCAGATTGTAGCCGGAGTGATCTTTCTCTAAAGCACAGTGTTGATTATGTTTCTCTCTTGTTTTAAAAGGGAAACAAACAACTCTTTTGTGCTACCTGACTCCCATCTGAAGTGCAAGCCTCTTAGCATGGTCTACCAAGTCCTTTGCAATGGAAACACTGCCTATGTTCATGCCTCATCTGCAGTGACCACTTCCACCCTCAGCTATAGTCTCTTGATGTTCCAGTTACACTGAAGGGAAATGTCCCTCTCCCTCTGGCTGAGTGCTTTTCCTTGGTGTGCTCATGGCTTCTCGTGCTCCCTCTAACACAGCCCTCATAACCACTTTGTCACTACCTGCTTATCATCTTTCTCCTTCAGAGAACCAGGTCCTGGCAGCCTGAGATTCTGGCAGTTCATTGCTGTACCCTCAACTTTTATTATGGAACTTGAAATATAACAGCCTCCAAGTAAGTATTTATTGAATGAACAAATGAGAAAGAGAAAGAAAACAACATGAAATGAAACAACAAGAGAAAAAAAAGGTTCTAGAAAACACTTGTGCATGCCAGGCATTCAGTAAATGATCACTGACTTTAAAGAGAAGGGTTAAGAGAGTAGGAAGGAGGCAGTGGGGAAGAAGAGATCAACATGGTCAGTTCCACCTTTGCTCTTAGTGGGTTGGGTCGTGTCCCCCATATCTCCTGCCAAAGGCATGGAACTTCTGCTGAATTAACTTTATGAACTTTGCATGCCCCTATCTACAGATGTGGAGACCAACCACTGGTGAGACTGTGGTCACACGACAGCTAGAGACTGTGAAGCTGGCCCTTCCTGCTCTCAGTCTCTTGCTCCAACCTCAGGTATCTGTTATCCCAGAGTGGATATGAACTGATTTATTGGCCCTGCCCATCCCTACTCTTCATTTTTCCTACCTTGTCCCTGACCAGAATGGAGTCTTTTATATTTGGAGAAATCTCAGTAATCTGACAATAAGTGTATTCCCTCAAAGTTGTATTGTTCCCGGACACATACCTATTCAGAAACAGTACCTTAAATATTCTTCTGATCCAAGAACAGGGCTGAAAAAGAGAAGAGCCTCATGCAGGTTCAGCACCAGATGGGAAGGGGTGAGGGGGTCTGCCCTAGGAAGTTGTGTATTTTAGTCCCCCATAGGGGAAAACAAAAGCCTTCCACATGCTGTGAAATAAAGAAAGTTATGTATGAAATTGTTTGCAGGATGGCACTGTTTTTGAGAGCCGAATTTCCTGGGAACTCATCAAAGCTCTCTCATTAAAATCAGACATGTAACATGTTTGCAGGCTGGGAGTTTCTCAGGGTGCAGTCATGCTTGAACCAGCTGACTCTTACAGCAATGCAATCCCTGAGTTTCAGGGCCATGCCACCAACTCAGTGAGGAACAAAGCGGGAGCTGCCACTCCCCGTACAAAATACAAGGCCCTCATAGACTGAAGGGCCCATCAAAAGTTTGTGGAGTTGTGTTGTCAAAAGCATTCCCCAGAATGTGGGAACTCCATAACCCAGACTGTGAGGCAGTCATTTCAGGAATCTCGCTTAGCTTGATTTTCTAGAAGAAACTGAGGAAGATGAACAAACCATCTGTTACTCTGGCTTCTTTTTTTTTTCCTGAAAGTTGAACTCAGGGTTTAGCAGAGGGCCTTTATCTCTAAGCTTAGGCTGCCAGAGCAGTTTTACCTTTTTCTGAACTTCCGCAGCGGTCTGCTTGGTGACCTCAAGGTTCTCCACCAGGGCCATGTCTCCCAGGAAGTTCCCAGATGCCGAGGAGAGGCGAGAGAGCAGGTTGTCTTCCAATGTTTTCAGGGTGATTTTGAACCCATTCTGCTGCTTTGTGAGCTCTGACTGCAAGCATCAAATAAGGGGGAGTCACATATAGAAGCCCAGAGCATCCTACTGTGGGGATAGGTCTGAATCAATAAAGCTTTATGGGCCCAGACTCCCTTCTCTTAGAGACAGCAAACTGAAGACAAAATAGCAGAATGATCAAGGCCATAAGCAAATGAGATGCAAATCAGTTGAATCCCTACTGCACCATTTCCCAGTTATGTGACCTTAGGCCAATTTACCATCTTTGCACCTTTATAACCTCAGCTGGGTTCATCTCAGTCCCCACCCCTAGGAGTGCTGTGCAAAGCTTCACACAACAATGATACATAGTCTGTTCATTAAATGGAACCTACATTTTGTGAATAGTTAGAGGGTAGGGTCAAGTGTGATTTCTCCAGAGTGTCCTCTCTATCACCACTTTACTCGTTCCAGATGAATAGCTCTCCGATGGAAAAGGTTTGTTTCGTTTTTGTTTTTAAACAAAAGCAACCCAAACTGTCTCATACAGTTTAGACAAGATCATTGCAGGACTATGCTCTGGGCTGGAGTGGGTGCTGGTGGCCAAGCTGAGCTCATCTGGCCTTCCCTCTCTGAGGGTTAGAGTGCGTACATACCCTGAGGCACTGGCACACTCCTTGTTGGGGCAGGGGCAGAAGGGCAGGGAGCTGCCATTTCTTTGCCCTTGTACAACCTGGGGTGATTGTGTTTGCATCCACTAAAGAACAATCTTCCTGTTAGAGGCTCAAGCCATGGCTGCCCTAGTCATTTTCTGTTTCTTAATGATGCATTCCTGAATCCTGCTTCATGGCCAGGGTTTGCTGCTGTTTGCTGGGAATGCTGTGCCAGGGACTTTGAAATTATTCAGGAATTAGCTCAAATGCCACCTTCTTGCAGAATCTCTTCCTGACTTCCCTGGTTTAAACTAGTCCCTGAGCTTCTAGTATCACCCTTCTTAATTTTCTTCAAAATTCTTATCACCACCTGAAATGATATATTTCATTTGTTTGTTTACACTCTTATTTTCTGTGTCCCTCCAAGAGATGGTAAGCCTGTGAAGACAGGGACATGGTTTTCCTTGGAGCCTGCTGACTCCTTAGCACCTGCTACAGAGTTGTTGCTCCAAAGGTAGCTGTTCAATAACGGGATACCTGCAGGAAGCAAGGCCCAGGAATCCCTGATGTCAGTCTCACATAAATTGTAATTCTGGACTTGTATTTTCTAATCTAATCAGGACTAAAGAGAGTACAGCAGGGATTACTTGCTTTGGACTGAATTGTGTCCCCACCAAGTTACAGGTTGAAGCCTTCACTCCCGTGTGACTATATTGGAAATGGGCCTTTAAGGAGTTGAATATGGTTAAATGAGGTCAATATAGTGGGGCTGGGGTCTGATGGAGTAGTGTCCTTATAGACAGAGACACAGGAGGAGTTGCTTTCTTTCTCTGCACACACATAGCAGCAAGAGGTCTGTGAGTATACAGTGACATGGTCATCTACCAGCCAGGATGGATAGTCTCACCAGAAACCAAACATGCTGGCTCCCTGTCTTGCACTTAACAGCTCCCAGAACTGTGAGAAAATAAATTTCTGTGTTTAAGCCACTCAGTCTATGGTATTTCATTATAGCAGCCCAAGCCAAGACACTATCCTAAGGTGGCCGAGCCTGTTTTCAGTACCCTTGCAAAGCTGAATCCCACTTAGTCCTGACCAGAGGCATGTGACCATGTGTGAGAGGAGGCTGTTTTGTGCTGGCCCCAGCATGTTCACAGACTCTGTGAGGCTTTGCTCTTGGAGATTAGCTTCTCTCTCTGACCGTCTGTTCTTTAGCTCACTCTATCCTGTTTTCCTAACTTGGTGTTCCAGGTGTCTAGATGGTGTTGGCATTCCTCCAAAGTCTAGCAGAGCCCTTGCAGCTCAGCTCCAGAGAAATAGCCCCCCATACCTCTCCCAGAGTGGGGAGCACTGTGGGATTGCTGGGCACTGGACACACCTTCAGCTGCTCCAGGTCTGGTCTCTCCATGTTGACCACAGAGGCCAGCAGCTGGTCCTCCAGGCCATCCCTGGTCACGGTGAAGTTGATCAGGGTGGCCTGAGCCTGCAGCTCAGGCTGGTAGTGAGGATTGGCCAGCTTGGTGTGGAGTATGAGCCGGAACATGGGGTTGTATTCACACTCTTTGTCTCCGATTTTAATGAACCTAGAATATAGAGGCTCATATGAAGTGGGGTACCTTCCCATGATATCCAGTCAGAGAATTCTAGAGTTATTTTTCCAAGATCATAATAAATAATACTGCCATTTCAGGTGGATTCTTCCTAAATATGGCTAGTGTGAGCGCTAGGACCCTGGTTTGCACTAATGTGGGGCACAGGAGTGGAGGGTGGGGGACTTTTCCCCTTGGCCACCATGTTCGATTTTTCAGGCACAGCTGTCTGGAGAGCCATTTACACATTAGGAAGCATTTCCAGCAGATGGCAGTAAAGCTTGTGAGGGAAGGGGCACTTTTTTAGTTGGCAAAAATGTACCTCACAGCCTGGCAATAGGGCTCAGATTTTTCATGCCTGATGGTGAAATGACTTCCACGGGTGAAAATGGTTAATTAAGTAAATGAGCACATCTTGAGGACACGTAAAGGTGAGTTATGGCCTGGCGCTGGGAGAGGCTTCTGAGTCCAGCAGGCCTTCATGACGATCATCCCTCCCTCTCCTATGTGCCTATTGCCCTTCTCTTTCCCCCTTTCTTCCTCCTTCTGCCATCTGATCACCTACCAGCACCCAAAGCCATAGGTATGGCTTATCAGATTGACAAGGAGCTGAGTTCTCAGGAGTCTGGCTTAAATAAAATGCTCAAGCTTAAAAGTCAGCCTGCTCTTTGGCCACTTTCCTTCTAAAGTTCCTCCAAACTAGTGCCCTTTGGCCATTTAGAAGGGAGTCACAGAGGACATTGACTGACGGAAGCAAAGTTATTCTAGTAAACTTTCTCCGGGCTGCAAGGGCAGCTGAGTCATGCCTCTCCTGGAAGAAAGAGAAGAGCGCCTGCTGAGGGTGGATTCTTGACATGACCCGAGGAGAGGATGTTCTGAGAAGAGCAGATCTGTCCACAGTTCTACTAGGGCAGTGAACCAACTCTTCACAAAGGGTGGACAACACAGCTCGACCTTACCGTCCTTTTTTAATGACTTCTCTCCCAAGCAGTGGTCCCAGAATAGGATCAATGGACTCTTCCAAGTTTTCAATGAGCACCACATCCCCAGCTTCCAAGGCACGCTCTATTGTTTGAAGGTAGCTGGGGAAAGGCAGGCAGTGTGAGACTGTGGCCACGTGTGGATGCCAGGACAATGTAACAAGACCTCTGAAACACAGTGATAAGCTTGGAGGCACACTTACCTGGGGTGCTTTCAGTGGCTACATTTTTCTCTATTAAAATGATATTGACATAATCTTATGTAGTTTTAGAAATAGGGAAAAATTACAAAAAAATGAAAATTAATTGTAATCTTTCCATCTATCATTTACATTTGGTGTTCATATGTTTGGATGTAGCATATTTTCAAGTTTATTATCAATATTTCTATTTACAGTGGTATGTTGGTACTTGTTAATTTGTTCTGGAACTCCTGATGAGCGCTGAAACCAACAAGTACTGAATGATGAAGCTTTTTCCCTTTCCTGGCAGTGTCGTGGCTCATACAAGTTCTAGCAAATGCAGCAAGTCCCAAGCAGGCTCTGAGAGCTGAAATATGTTTTCTTCATCAAAATGCAATGACTACAGGGTTTGACAAGTTCTGAAGCTGATGAGTACTGAAGTATGACTGTATTTTATATTATAATATTTATATAATAATTTATATTTGCATTTATATTTATTTAGTATTGGATTTACACAGCATATTTGTTTCATAACCTGGTTTTTGTACATAAAATGCATTGTAAACATTTCCCCATGTCATTAAATATTCTTCTATAACAATTTCTATACAACTGGATGTTAGATTGTGTTGATACATCTTAATTTATTTGTAATCAATTACCAAAATCTAGGTTATTTTAAAATATTTAATGTTATGTAGAGTATAATAGGCACATTAAAAGTTTGATATTCTGTAAATAGATTTATGAGTTTGATATAATTCCATTCCAACAGTAACTAAAAATAACTTTATAGACCTTGACCAAAGTTTTAAAGTTAACCTAAAAAAATAAGTAATGAAGATAATAAAAATGATAATGAAGAAAACTCATATAAGCTAATACCAAAATATTTTATACAACTACAACAATACATATATGTAGAAAAAAATCTTAAAGGATGTCATAACCAAAACATTAGCATTCTTTTTCTATGAATAATAAATTACAAGAGTTAAAACATTTTTCTTTGTGACTTTTTCTTTTTTTCTATAATGATGTATTATTTTTGTGATGAGAAATACCACAATAAATGTTACTAAATATATAGGTACATAATTAAAGATTGGTATAATATTATATAAATAGAAAGGATTAAAGACTCTGTTTAATAAGATAATTTAATATAGAGTAAAAAAATTACCAATAATTAATTGGGGAAAGGACTGATAATTTAATAAATGGTATGGGAAGATGGCTAACCACTTGAAGAATTAAAATTAGGTCTATACCTTGTATAATACCCTAAACTGTTTTTCAGATGATGACATTTCATTGTAAAAAGAACACCCATAGAAATCTAAAAAAACCTAAGTGAATATTTACATAATGGACAGAAGATAACTTTTCTATGCAAGGTCTACAGAAGAAATGAGTGACAATGTGAGCAAACTGTAGGATGTCAAACCCTGCAAATGAAATTAAGAGACAAATGACACTCAAACAAATTTCTCCTTGGATGAAGGGAGGCTGCACTGAATAGTCTTAGCACATATTATATATGATGTAATATCTGTATTCAAATAATAGATACCAAATCTAGAAAACCATGTAACAGAAAAGTAGTCAATGGATGTGAACTGAGACGTAACTAAACAGACATTTTACTGAGGGCCTCCTACGTATCAAGTGCTGTTTTTGGTATTAGAAATATAGGAATGAGCAGCAAGAATGAATACTTTTTCTTAAAATGCAGTTGTTGGTTAGATAGGAAAGAATACTTTAATTAAATGCATCTTGTCACTTCTCACCAAAGTGTGCTCTATAAGGAAGGATCCATTCTGGTACTCAATATTTGCTTTGTTTAGTTATCTTTGTTACATTGAAGGTTTGATTAAACCACTGTGGGTGAGCTGGACCTCTGGACAGGCATGTTTGGGACATGTGACCAGGGCAGCAAACCTCCCTTTTGTGACTGTGGGTTCAAGTGCATAAACCTTGGATTTCTAAGTGGGGATCACCTTGGTTCAAATACTGCCTCCATCCATTTTTGAAAAAAAATTACTAAATTAATTTTTAAATGTGGTAAAATATACATAAAATCTACCATCTTAACCATTTTCAAGTGTGAATTCCAGTGGCATTAAGTCCATTTGCATTATTGTTCCCATCACCATCATTCCTCTTCAAACTCTTTTCTTCTTGCAAAACTGAACCCCTGCACCCCTTTAAATAACAATCCTCATCTCCCCCATTCTCTGGGGGACAGATTCTATCTCTATGGATCAGACTACTCTATATATAAATGGAATTGTGCAGTATTTGTCCTTTTGTGACTGACTTATTTCACTTAACATGATGTCCTCGAGATTCATCCACATTGTAGCATGTATTAGAATTTCCTTCCTTTTCAAGGCTGGATGATATTCCATTATATGCATATAATTACATTTTGTTTATCCATTTACCTATTGATGGACACATGTATTGCTTCCACCTTTTGGCTCTTGTAAATAATCCTGTTATGACCCTGGATGTACAAATATCCATCACTTTTAAAACTGTATAGTCTTGGGGCAATTGCTTCTATGAATCTCAATTTCCTCAAATGTGAAATGGTACCAATAACACTAACTTTATATGCTGTGTGGATTAAAAAGGCATGTGAAGGGAAACTTGTACCACCAAGACTGGTGCATATCAACCACCTAGGAGGTGCTCCATCCCTCTCTCTCATTGCCCCATCCTATCTTTCTCATGTATCCTAATGCACAGAATAGGAGTTGAATACTGAGACTATAGGGCTAAGATATAACAGGGTTAACAAAGCAATGGAGTGAGGGATGCTCAGGTCTGTGAAGTGTGGGGAGTACTGGATGGACATTCTCTTTGGTACTCATACCCTTTTGTGTAGTAACTCCCCAGTCTTGTACGTTCAAAGCTGTATGGCAGGTACAAAGGGCTCTGAAGTTTTCATGACTAACGTGGCTGCTATGCATCCAACTGCAAATATCCAATTGTTTCTTGGGGAAAAAAAGTTTAGGCTTGTTCAATGTGGCTCAGGGGCAGAGGTAAGAACAGTGGGTAGGAGAGGCCTAGGGTAGGCAGGTTTTGGCTCGATGTGAGGGAGACTTTGTAAAACAGAGCCTGATAATGAAATGTGATGCTTGGGAGGTCAGGAAGTATTCACAGGGAGGTGGGAGGATGAATGCCAGGGACAGGGGAGGAAGGGCTCCTGAATGGGCTGAGAGGCTGACGCTCATGGTTTCTAATGAGAAAGAAAATCAGAGAGTCAGTCCCTAAGCATCTTGCATTGAGATGTTTCCTGAAATGGGAAGGAGGAGCATGAGAGGCCTCATGGAGGGACCGGGAGAGTAGAAATAATCTATGGGGGCTTAAGACATGATTTTCTTTGCATAAACGGCAAAGGTGGGACCTTTTGTGCTAGGCCACTTACCCTTTCCGACCAACCTGGGTGACCCGGAGGTCTTCGCCATATTTGTTCTTGACCCATTTGATGCCTTGTAACTGAGGGTCAACCATGAGTGGCCAGCGTTCACAGTTGATGAGGATGGCCGCATTCTCTGCAGACATGCGGTCTGCTGGGAGGCCTTCATTCTGCCAGGCAGCTAGGTCCGCATCATCTGTCAGCATCCTCAGGGGGTCAAGGGAGTGGGTGACTGGGATGGGAACCTGGTGATGAGGAAATGCCACACACACTCAGAATGGAAGTGTGCTTTCTCGGCTGGCAGTGGGATGCACGGTAGTTCCTAAAATGACAAGCTCTCTGAGAAACAATATCAGAATCCCACCCAAGAGTGCTTTCCTGGATGTGTAATTATTTCTGGAAGCAGGCCTTTAACTAACTAACTAATTAATTAATGATTTTGGGAAGCAGGTTTTAAAGAAACTCCTGGTAGTATTTTTTTCTCTTGACTGATGGACAACAACAGGAATTTAGCCTGTGTGACCCTTTGCTCTTCAGTATATTCACTGAAGTCAGATTTCTACCATAGATTATTCATATCTTGATCAACAGTCTCCTCTACGCCCTCCCCCTTGTTAACAGGGACACCCCTCCACTACATTTCTGCACTTCTGTGCATGTGCCCATACCTACTGGGCTCTCTCCTGTCAGTGCCAGCCCGTACTGAACACTCTCTCCTCTCAGCCCCTTCACCACTTTCTGACAGAGGCCCGGCTTGCAAAGAGCTGGAGATGTTTTCCTTCTCCCTGCCCAGAACACCCCACACCCAAGCTGACCATGTGACTTCCCTGCAAACTCCTTGTCGGTGCACCCTGGAAACTGGTGAGCAAGCATCCAGGCCTGCGCGTGCTCTGCACAGCCTGTTTCCCTCACAGCCTGTGTGTGCACCAGGCCCTCCTTTCCTATCTCTGCTGATCTCTCTTAGCTTGTTTAATTCTGTACAAGTAATAGGTTCCATTGGGAACATATACTTTTAAAAAAATTGAAGTAATATTCACAGCATTGTGCAACCATCAGCTCTATGTAGTTCTGAAACATTTCCATCACCCCAGAGGAAGCCCTGTACCCATTAGTAGTCATTCCCATTCTCTCCTATTCCCAGCTCTTAGCAACTGCTAGTCTGCTTTTTGTCTCTAAGGGTTTACCTAGTCTGGGTATTTCACTTAAAAGGAATCATACAATATGTGATCTTTTGTGTCTGGCTATCTTCCTTAGCAGAATGTTTTCAAGGTTCAGACAGATGCCCTTTTAACTGCCTCATCTCTTTCTTCTCTGCAATTTGTTTTCTCAGTTACCTCAGGAAGACCTCTCCAAACCATTTCCTGTTCGTTTAATCACACCTGCTAAATTTGTGAGTGGCTAGTGCTTAACCATCAAGCAAATCTCAAAAGAGAAACCTGCCACTGGAGGTTCCTATCCTGGGATCAGAAATACATTTGTATAGAATTGGTTTCCTTGGTAATCTTATGCATTCTATTTTATGCTTTAAAAACTATTACTGTGAGGAGCCTGTAGATTTCATCAGACTGCTAAAAGGGTCCATAGTACAAAAGTGCCTAAGAATCCCAAACAAAACCAGAAAAACCCTTGCTAAGCTGCCACCATCTTGATTCACTCAATTAATGATCGTCCTTTCTACAGTTTCCTTTTCTGCAAGGGTTCAAGATAAATAAGTAGCTTTACATTTGTTCATTTCCTTATTCAACAAATTCTCAGGTGAGTAAGGATTTATGTGTTGATCTGTGAAGCCAGTCATCACTAGCCAGCATGGGTTCCGTGTTCAGAGAGACCCCTGCAGATGAGCTCTGGGCACAATCCTTCCTGTAAGTTGAGAACTGTCTGAGCTGACTCTTGATGCAGCTGCTTGCCATGAACTTAATCTCCTGCACTGGACTAGGAGCTGCCCGCTGTAATGTCTCCTGCATCTCCTGCCTGGTGGACACGCTGAATACTCAGGGAGGATTTGTGGGCTGAGTGACGTACAAGTGTCAGGGAATATTGGGTATTATTCTGACTGACAGCTACAGAAACCACCCTGGCCCGCCTCAGTCAGCAACTGGCATTTCCCACTTCATCATGTTGGTGTGGAGGGAGGAGGTGGGTGTAAAGTCTATCAACTTACGCTGAGGACAAGCTGAGTGCATGTGACAGGAGTAGTGAAAGCTGTTCTCACACAGGATCTGGGGGCCACGGTCACAGGCCATGCAGCTTTGGGGCTTGGTAAGGTGTAGTGCAGAGTCTGGGAAAGGGACCTTGTCTCAGCAGCAACTGTGATGTTTGGCTCAAGAGTAGTGAGATTAGAGGGAAAGACGGGGGTTTGGCACTGCTTAGGCTTATCGTTTTGAGGAGTGCCAAGAGACAGGCGGTTGGGCAGTGGGCTGGAGTTCCTATGGAGGAGAAGCCCATGAGAAGGGAGGAGCTCAGAATGACCTGCCAGCGGAATGAACCCTGCCTTGGGGCAGCAGATAATGCAGGGCAGTGCAGAAGAACATGGGTGCCTGTGTCTCGCTCTTGGATCCCAGGGATCCTTAGAGGATGTGTAGGAGGTGGTGGGAGAAAGTATGCAAAAAGGGACAAGAAGTTTTGGGTTATTATTGGCATATGAGCCCATTGGTACCCACGGCTGATGTGGGCAGGAGAAATCCTGGTGGTACGCACTTGCAGTTTGCTCAGGTAGGGTCTCCAGGTCCCATCCATGAGGCTCTGCCGGTATTTCTTTGTAAAGAAACCAAGGTACGAAATGAAAGCCGTGGTAAGTAAAATGTCTCCACATAATTTCCTCTCCTGTTGCTTGAAGTTCTGCATGGCTTCTGCCCACCTCACATTTTCAGAAGCAAGTCCTCCTACCTGCCATTTCAAAGACCGGAGGGGGAAAAGGAGACTTGTCATACTGCTGTCTATGGAGAGACATGGATTCAATCACAGAGAGCACACAGCACACACTTAACAGCAGAAGACTCAGAATATCCTTGTGTGGTCACTCTCATCACTGACGATCTGTGCTGGCTGCAGCAAACATTTTGGTTAGTGAGCCCCTGTTCGGTGCTATGTATGTATGCGCTGTGGACAAATGAGAGGTTGTAGATGCGGGCTTCCAGTCTCTGCCTGTTATAGGTACCGAGATGAATACTACCCACCTCAAAGGGCAGTTGAAAGGATTAAATATGACCATGTATGTGAATCACTTAGTACAGTGCCTGGTCCACAAAACATATTAGAAAATTATGTACCTCTCCCATCCCTCCAAATGCTAGGAGATAAAAATAAATAAAATTAATTTCATGCACTATAAATACCTGACAGTGGGCAGGGAGGCAAACATGGTAATTAAGACATGGAGCTGGAAGTCCTGAAACACGGGTGTGTACAAAGTAGCAAGACTGCTGCGCTTGTCCTGACATTGCCCGACCCGCCTTGACATGGTATCCTGTTCTGGGGGCACAACTTCTCTGGGGAGTGGAGACATCCTTTCTACAGAGAACCTTTAGGTAGATGGTGCAGCTTAGCTTCTGTGTTAAGTTTATCCTTTTTTCTTCCTTGAAAGAGGGCATCAGAGAATGCCAGAGCTGGGGGTGATCTTAGGGATTTGCCAGCCCAACCACTGCCCTGGCCATTTTAAAATTATACAGATAAAGACTGGAAAGATGAAGTAACTTGGCAGAACCTCTCGGTTGGTAGAGGCAAGGGTGGCTTCAGAGCCCATGCTCCTGGAGCAGAGTAGCACACCACCTCCATGAGGCCCAGATCAGAAAATGCTCCAGCTGGGCAACGAAGGCCGGGACTAGAGAGAAGACAGGCTGGCTAAGAGGGTGAGACCCCTTCTTGCATGTTTGAAGAGGGGCAGTCTGAACCAGACGGGTTCATCTCAAAGCTCTGCAGCAGCAGGTCAGCAAACAACTACACAGACACATGCTGTGGTATAGCCTCTCTTCACCAACACAGGGCTCAGTTCAGTGATTCTTATGACTCATTTCTCCCTGAACTAGAAAAGCTGGCTTTGTTATGTGTATAGACTGGCTGCAATAAATATAAAAATGTGTGGATTCTGCTTCCTTTCATTGGTGAGGAAGATTCTGTAAAGGCTCTCGATTAAAGAGAAATCACATCCAGTGGATACTACTTTGAAAGATGTGAACTGATTTATGGTGAAAAATATAAGTCATAAGGGATTTTAAAAGGCCATGCATTCTTTGACTGTCCTCTCTTCAAGGGCTGATGTCTCTGCTCTGTCCTTGAACCCCGAACTGCTTTGACCAGAAGAACCTAGTGGACATGCCGTTGTGGTGGCTTCTGGCCCCAGGCCTTAGGGATGGGGACCTTTCACTTCCTGTCTCTTGGAGCCCTTGGTAACCCCGTGAGACATCTGACTACCCAGGTTGGAGAGACCTGAAACTGCATGGGTAGGGAGACGGGCCCCGCAGAGCCCACTCTTGAAGTCATCCCTACCAAGATTCATGTGAAGAAAGTCATTTTATACCCTCCAAACCAGCTTGGCCACCAGCTCAGTAACACCAAGTGGCCCCAGCTGGCACCACACGGAGAAGCATAACCTGCTAGCTGAGCCCCGCCCAAACTCCTGACCCACAAAGTCCTGAGACGTAATGAAATGCTCTTTTGTCAAATTTCTGAGTTTTGGAGTGCTTTGGTAGAAAGCAACAGGCACCCCATAGCACAAGCACCCTACTCTGACCCTCTGGGTAATGTTTTTCAGGGCAGCCAGAGCTATGTTCGTGTGCGTGTGTGAGCTGTGCTTACAGATCAGGTCATGCTCAGAAATGCTCAAGGCCGAAAAGTCTCTTTCTGCTTCTGCCTCAGCTCCTGATCCTGGCCACCTTTATCATCAAACATCACACACGTAAGAGCTTCAGAGTTTGTCTGTCAAATGCCGGCTTCATTCTTCTCTGCTTCCTCTGGGCAATACACACATATGTAAGCATGTCACACACTTCATGGGCTGCCTGATACATGCAGCATTCTCATCCTCCCAACCATCTCTGTAGGACAACTTTGACCAGACCAGGGTGTGTGTTCACACATTTTTCAGAATTCATCCCTGCGTCCCAGCACATTTTAATATTTCCCCATGAGCCAAAGCAGTGCTGAGCTGTGCTCATCCATTTTGCACCTCAGCGGCACTTGACAAGCTCTGCTAATATAATTAAAGCGCTGGCTGTGGAGCTTTGCACTCACCAGGCGATTTGCAAGGGAGATGGTGCCTGCGGTCACTTCAGCTTCTTGCTGACATTTGAGTTTGTCTGCTGTGGCTTTCTCAAACTTGGCAGTGAGTTTGGCCAGGTTGTCATTAAGATGCTGTTCAGGAAGGAACACAGGTCTATCAGTAATTCCATTCCCAGTCACCTCAGTGCCTCTGAGCTAGGATTCATGTGTAAGCAACGTTTAAGGAAGAGTCCCCTGTGGGGAGCTGTAGGGACGCAGGGGAGGCAGGAGGGCAGGGAAGGAAAGGAAGGCAAATTAGGGATGCTGTCAGGCAGAGTCCCAGCAAGGACTTCAGTCAGACTCCAGATGGAGGAGGTTGGAGTGGAAGTCCAGAGCATCTCAACCAAAGTGAGAGAGCTGAGCTTTCCTCCAGCACCTCATTCAAGGGCTCAGGGCCAGGAGGGGTGACAGGGTACTGGGCATGGAGGAGGGTATGTGTGTTCTGTTTCTTCTGGTGTTCAGGAAAAATGGGTTCTGATAGCCTGCCCCAAGCTGCAGGTGCTGCTTTAGAAGCACAGCATGCTGAAGTCCGGAGGCCTGCAGGTGGTCAGAAAGACCCCAGGGAGGCCTGGGGGCTGCATACCGTGCCTGCTGTGGCAGGTCTCTGGGGCTGTCAACAACCTAAGTCTTCCCTTTGTGTTAACCTCATCTATTCTCTTCTATTATGGGGACATTTAAAAAATACATGGTTTCCATTTTTTTTTCTAAATTTATGAAGAACTTAGAATTGAAGCGCATAACTTTTGTTGCCCCCAAAGCACATATGTGCAAGCACAAAGACACATGCACACATGGCAGATATACCTCCAAATGTGTCTTATGTCTATTCACTGGCCTGGTTTAGGTTGCCATGTTGGTCATTACCAAGTTACAAGAGAAATAAATTAAAAGCCAAGCAGTTTGAAAAGCAGGCGGCAAGGCATCCAATTAATGATGGCAGACTGGCCACACTCATTTATTTTTTCTTCTTTCTGAGACTTCTCTAAAATTATTAAAAAGTTTTTTTAGCCTCACCCAAGGACATTTTTTCATTGCTTTTAGAGAGAGGGGAAGGTAGAGAGGGAGGGAGAGAGAGAAACATCAATGTTAGTGAGAAGCATCAATTGGCTGCCTCTCATACATATCCAGACTGGGGATTATACATGCCCAGACTGGGGATCCAACCCATAACCCAGGCATATTCCCTTTTAGGTTGTGGGATAATGCTCCAATGAGCCAAACCAGCCCAGAATGCTTTTCTAAAATGGTTCTGAAGCAATTAAAAAAGTCATAAGCCCATAACACCAAGCAAATGTCAAGGGCCATTGGAGGGTAAGGGATTCCAGTAGATTTATGGAAGACCACTCTGGCAGAGGATTGGAAACTGTCAGAGCAGAACAGAGGAAGCTGCAACCTTGAGATGGCCTCAGTCCACCAAAGGGGAAGCTGATCAGCCCTGCAGAGCCCTGTGCACCTGGGGACTTGGAAATGTCAGGGCTGTTTCAAAGGAATGCTGAAAATAACAGGGCTAGTTAGAAGCCTATTAATTTCTCACTCCATGTCTCTATTTCCATGCTCATCATACAATGCCACCAGGGATCTATGTCAGCAGGCAGGGCAGTCAATAGTGGCAAGGAAAAGGCAACATATTCTGGTGTTTAGGATGCATCCAGTATAACTCATCTGATTTTGAAAGCAAATTCTGTCAGTCAGCCAGCTCTGCCTTTGCCTGCACAGTTATAATCAACTTTGATCACTACTCTTGTAAAAGAAAGAACAAGAAGGTATTTAATGAAAGCCTAGATTAAGTTAAACAAACAAACAAACAAACAAACAAACAAAAAACTGTGACCTGGGAAATGGAGATAACTTCAAGCATGAAAATGACAACAAAGCATAGAACTCCTAATAATTAGTTTATCAGGGAGATTCACAATGTTTATTCATAAAACAAGAAAAGAGTGCCAGTAAAAGGAATAACAAACTCAATATTGTTGTGGAAATTAATATTATTATTAATGTAAAAAGCAGTAAATTCAAAGGAAGGGCTAAAAGGTGAATTTGAGGAAATCTAGAAAGTATAAGAAAACATACAGTAACAAAAAGATTAGAGAAAGTAGAGGACTCATCAGGTCTAACATCCAACCAATATGTGCTTCAGAAAATAAAATTTAAAAGGAAACAGAAGGGCTATTACCCCAAAAATAATACAAAATAAATTTTTAGAGCTGAAGAAAAGTCTTCACATGCCACGCCCAAAGAATAAAAAAAGGATGGTAGCTAAGAATGTCAATGTAAAGTTTAAGACACCAAGAATAAAGAAAAAGTTGAAAGACTTCCAGAAAGAGAGAAACACAATGCAACAATAAGGGAGTGAGACCCTTGTTGTTCATCGGACTTCTCACAGATGAGGATAAAGCATTCAGTGTGGAAGAAGAAAAAATTAGAAACTCAGAATGTAATATTCAGCAAAATGGTCAGTTCAGTTTAAAAATAAAGACATTTCCAGACTGGAACGTTTCTGAAAATTTACCTCTTACTTCACATTTCTGAGAAAGTTACTTAAAGGTCATAGCAAAACAAGAGAAGAAATAAAGGAAGGAGAAGGCATGGGGTCCAGGAGCCATTGGAACCAACCCAAGAAAGGGGTGAAATGTGTTAACTCAGTTGGGGATAAGGGAGAAAAGTCTTGGAGGCAAAGGCTTGATAGAAGACTGGATTAGATGGAGAGTTTAAAAGTCATTGAGGCTATGCAAAAGGAACTAATGGAAGAGAAAAAAAGATAAAGGAAAGTAGGAACTCTAGGGTGGAAAAAAATGGTTGTATAAGAAAGGCAATATAATGATGTTATACCACTTATATCTTATATGAACAATATAGACATGTTCACAGAATATGAATGGGATTTACTGATTTTCTACCTTTTTGAGTCAGTCAGGGGACAGAACATGGGACACTTAATTTTGGTTATAAAATGGAATGCAGTCATTTTCAATCTTGGTGACTAAAAAGCAATAGTGATGATAAGTAATGATAATAGATGTTGGGAGTTGGAAGGTGGGTAGGCAGCTGAAGGAAAGAGTAGTACCTTCATCTTTAAAGTTGAGGACTCCAAGGAAGCTACCTCTATGTGATGGAACAAGAAATAAAGTTTACATCCACTCAAAATGTTTGCCACAACGATACTGGGACACATGGAGAAGAGCATCTTAGAGTCTCATCTAGCAGAAAGTTAACTGCCTGAATAAGATGCAGCAATAAATAAGGATGCCAGCACAGTACATGGACAGAAGTCAAAAATTCCAATGAGCAGAGGCCAGGAAGATCATGTAAACCAGTCAGATGAATCTGGCCCTGAGAAAAATAGGAATGTTGGGCCTATAGCAAAACTGTCTACTTGAATGGAAGGCACTGCTTAACTCCAGGGTCAGCTAATGATATTTGGGAATCTTATTATTTTAAGATGAGCCAGAAATCAAATTTCTACAAGAAGCTCCTATTGCTGTAAATGTTGGCAATGAATTAAATCATTTCAAACACTATGTGTGGGCCAAATACAACACATGCAAGCCTCTAGGTAGCAAGCTCCGAGTGATACCAACAACCAGTTGAAACAGACAACATAATTAACAGGCAGAAGACTGTTGTGTTTCATTAGAAGCCCTTCTCTAATGTTTGATATTTGACTTATGGTGACTGTAAGCTCCATGAAAATGCCTTATTTGTTTTTATTACCATTCCTTTTATAAATTGTAACAATATACAGTGTGCTCATTATAGAGAAAAGAAAATACAGATAAACAAACACCATCTAAAATCTGCCACCCAGAGCTAACTACCACTATTTGTATTTTTATGTATTATAGTTATATGTATAATTATATTGAAATTATATTTCAATTTGTTTTGAAATACACTTCTTTCACTTTAAGCATCTTGAACATAAAATTTACTTGGAATTATTCTAAAATTCTAAAAATAAAGCTTGGGGTGGAATGCATGTGGAGGTGGCTGGCAGTAGCCTCACCGGCAATGAGTGAGGGGTGGGGAGGGCGACTCCTATCAAAGAAGGTTTCAGTGAATCTCCACTGTTTCTAATGCAGGAAGTGTTCAAACTCTTGGGATGTTGATAGGCATGTGGATGGAGAGGAGGTTGTTAAAAATGAAAATATTTTTTTTTTCAAAAAATATTTTGGCAGAAAAGAAGTGTCTTCCTGAGGTGGCCAAGTATTTTAAAATATTCTTATTGCTTTCACAGACTGAGTAGGCCTATCGTGTGAATGTTGGCTACTGAAAAGGGATAAACATTTAGAAAACATTCTTTTTGCACCAAATGTTCCTCTAAATACTTAAGTAAAGAGATCTTTGAAAATGCAGTTCTTATAACACTGTTCTGGGAGAGACTGAGGAATATGAAGATCTTCGAGAGGTGTTTTCCCTCCGAAAGCAGTCCTGGGGATGTTGCAGTGTTCCGTATCTGGAATTCTTTGGAAAGAGCCATTGCTTTGGCAATGGACACCTGTTTTAAGTAAGCTGGCCTATGAACACCTGGATTTAGAAAGCAAACATGTTGAGGGGATTAGTTGTTTGTCAAAAGGTACCTTTTCTTTATGGAGAGATCAGTTGCGATGATCTTTGAACTAGCCTCTAGCCATAGAATTTAATCTAACAATCAATAAGCCCATGACATGAAGTGTGTGGCTTGTCTTCAATCTTACTTTCACAATTTGTAAAAACCCTTTTTATCAGCATGAGAAATTTGCAGCAAGACTCTTATTTGCCTGGAATGCACTTGTGGAAATGAAAGACCCAGGAAATGTTTTGGGTTGGGCTTGGTCACAGTCCTGCCTGATTACCAGGCTGGCATGGGCTTGTGAGAGCACATGGAGCCCAGGAAGGAGGAGGGGGAACAGGAGGGCAGGGCGGGGCCGTAATGGTGGGCATTTTAAAGATATTTGTAGTGAGATCTGTTGATGGATTTTTAGCTGTTAGATAGTCATACAGGACTCTGACTTCTACTTCTCACTTTGGCACTATCCATGTTAACTCCACAGATAGGTGTGAATTCAAAATCACCCCTAACTTCAGTCCTGGGTGAGGCAGATATAATCAAATATGAATGGGGGCCCCCCAAAACACAGAATTTATTTATTAAAAAATTGTGTATTTAGCCCTGGCTGGTGTGGCTCAGTGGATTGAATGCTGACCTGTGAACCAAAGGGTTGCTGGTTGAATTCTCATTCAGGGCACATGCCTGAGTTGTGGGCCAGGTGCCTAGTAGGGGGCATATGAGAGGCAACCACACATTGATTTTTTCCTCTCTTTCTCTCTCCCTTCCCCCTCCCTCTAAAAATAAATAAATAAAATATTTAAAAAATTGTGTATTTATTCTTACATGTTTAAACTTCAGTTTCCTCCAAAGTATTTTCTATTTGAAGCAATACACACACTGAGATGTTTTTCCCACTGCTCAAGACAGTTTTTGAACTCGTGGTTTTGATGCCTTTTAGTGCTTCTGCCGGTTTTGTTTCACCTCCTCCACATGGGCAAAACATTTCCCTTTGAGGACTTTTTTCATTGGGGGAAACAAAAAATGGCTCAGGGCAAGATGGGGTGAATAGGGAGCGTGGGCATGACATTTTTGGTCAAAAACTGCTGAACACTCAGCTCAATGTTGGCAGACACACTTGTAAATCATCCCTTATGAAATGATCAAACATGTTGAGAGTTTTGAAAAAAAATCACTGAAGCTGAATGCAGCTCCTCATAATAACACCACCAGCTGGTACACTGATACAGATGAGTTCCTAGAATACTCACCTAGTGAGGAAGCCTACTAGAGGCCCGCTCTCCAGGAGACAGTTTTGTTTTTTTGCAACCTGCCCCCCACTGCTTGTCCATATCTATGTCATCTTTCTCTTCTGAAGAAAGGGAAAAATAATTTAGGGGCAAAGTGTAAACCAATAGTCCAGTGGATTTGTCTTGTTTGGACTATACATGTTTGAGAAAAGAACTTAAAAAGTTGCCTCCACTGAAAAATCAGGAGACTGCCTAACAAGCTGGTTTTAGCTGCCTATAGGCCCTGGGGAAGGGCAGAGAGTGCTGCTTGCACCAGAAGCTGCCCGGCAGGACCACAGGGCCCAGCTCACTTACAGCGATCTTGGCTTTAATGGCTGCCAGCTTCTCCTGGGCGGCTGTGAGGTCCAAGGTGGCTCGGCTCAAAGCTTGGCGTTTGGGCTCCACGTCACAGAACACCTCATAGAACTTCACGATGTTTATGACCCAAGAACAGAGGCCTGCAGCTGCGTAAGATTTTGTGGCCATGAACTCAGGATTGAACTCGGGGTCCTGCAGATATGGCCTGATGGCTTTGAGGCAGTTCTCATGAATGTTCTCTTTGTCGAAGCTGATCAGGGAGTCCAGGAAGGCATCCACTCTGGCCATGGCGACTTTAGCGGCCTTCCAGCTCCGGTCCTTGGGCACCTTTCCCTCAGGGGCCACAAGGGCCATCACAGCAGCGCTGACATTGCTCACAGCCTGAGGCGGGGACCCAAAGGACTTCAGCTCTGTCAGGTTGGTCTGAGAAAAGAGAAAGAGGTTGTTAGAGGAAAACGAATGGGCCTTCTCTGTCCTCGCTGCTAACCTATGGATTTAGGACCTGGAGTGATCAGTCTGAAAGGGCTGCTTTGAAGCCTGCAGCTGGCCTCTGAATTTTAAATATCATGACTCATCAGAAGGAAACCACAGCTTGTCCCCAGAGGCCTCAGGCTCCTCTGAATGGTTAGCAGGGACTCAGCTATGTTCTTTCAGTATTTAAACTGACTTTTCCGCCATCCGCTGTCCGCCGCCTGCCCATTAAAGGGACACGGTTATTTCACACTCAACTGGAAAATATAAGGATGCCAACACACTGAAATATGTAGCTTGCCATGAATAAGAGATAAGGCTATTATAAATTAATTTTGATCCTGGATTGAAGAGAATAGCATTGTAACCCAATTATTGTTTTTTTCTTTAATTAAGCTGCTTTGTTCCATGAGCTTGCTCTAACTATACAACTGTCCCAATAGCAAAGTGGCATTTTCTGCCAAGATAATTTAGACAGAGGTTAGGCCTAGCCTGTGCAGTTGCTGCCTCTGTCTAGATGGGGGTTTGTCCTTTGCTCTAAGTTTCACTTGCTTGGGAAGGAAATGACAGAAAGCATTGACCTTAGTAAGTCACTTCAAGTTCCCAGGTCTCAGTGTTTTCATCTGTAAATTGGGAACAGGGCACCGTTAGTCAGTAAGTGAAAATGTGCCATCAATGTGTATCAAGTGGATTTAAGGTTGCTTGTGACCATCAGGGAGAAGCACAACCTCAAAAGTACTTCCTTTGGGGCTGATTTTGTAAGTGGAGGTAAAACATGATTCAGAGATTAGATCCTTGTGCCACAGGGACTTGGGGTACTCCTGGGCCTGGAAATCTATAAGCAAGGGGGAGTTTTTTTTCTAGTACTTAAAGGAAATGCCTAGAAAGACATTCCTTTTGCTTTTGCAAATGCTTTTTTTGCATTTGGCCATGACAAAATTGTCAGGGGCAGGAGTGAAGGACAGCACAGGTGTGGGGGGTGTGCTGGCACACGGACTGTAGTGGCCTCCACTGGGCGACAGAGGGTGAGGTGAGAAGATCCAATCAGAAATAAAAAACCCACCATTTTAAAATACTTTAGGTTAACTATGTTTAATGTACTGATTTAAGAAAATGTAAAATCATTGATACATCATTGTTAATATTTCAGTGTAATGCCTTCCACCATTTTTTATATTCATACATATCTATAAATCAATCACAAGTCCTTTGGTTTTAGTGACAGAAAACCTAGCTGAAGTACAATACAAAGGGGGATTTTCTTGCTCATGTATCTGGAGAGAATGGGCTTGGAGCTGACTGTAAGACCGAGTAGAACTACGTTTTGAATGTTTATGGGGCTCCTGGATCTTTTCTTGTTTCTGTGTCTCTCTGTGCATGAGTGTCCTCTTTGTGTAACAGTTTTGTCGGATTGTGAGGCATGTGACCTGCCTCTCTGACCTCGACGTGGTTCATATTTTCCACCTCTCCCTAAGCTCTGGACACAGTCACTTTCCCCAGTGTACTGACTGCCACGCTCATTCCCACCTTGGGACCTCTGCCTGGAACAATTCTTCCCAAGCCATACACATGGCTGACCCTCCTCATCCATCAAGATCTCACTGCTAACTTCCCCTTCCTAGTCATTTCCTATCTGATCACCTTGGTGATCTTCACAGAACTCAGGACAATCGGAGAATTACCACCTCTCTCCTGTTGACTTATTATTTCCTCTTCTTCATGAGCATGGAAATCCCATCTCTCTTGTGAACTTCTGTAGCCCCAGTGCCTAGAATAGAAACTGGCACACAGCATGTGTGCCAGACGATACATGGAGTGAATGGGTGCTGGCAGCTCCGGGCTCATACCCTTCAATTTGCAACCAGAAGGAAAGAAGATATTTTCTTCAATGTAGCTCAGAATTCAAAGGTCCTGGGAAATGATCTTGTTGAGTTAGGTGGGGCCCTGTAGCCAGTCACCGTGGAGCAGGGGATATAGTGCTTCCAACAGGAACACAAGCATGCAGAAACAGTTCTCATGAGAAGGAAGATGTGATGTTGCCAGTGCAACATCAGGCACACTGCCCTCTCTCCACTCCACGCCTGCCTTTAGGCTCTTGGTCTAGCTGCTGCCTTGGCCTTGACTGCCCTTCCTAGGCACATGCCTGATGAATCCACTCTTATTCAGGTTTTTATTCAAACTTCTCCTTCTCCAGGAGACCCACGCTGATCGCGTTCTTTAGTACTGCAGTCTGCTACCGCCCTGTTTCCCAGCTCTCCCAGCTCTCCTCCTTCCTCTGCTCTACGTGGTTCTTTTCCCCACAGCATTTGTCATGTTCTCATGCGCTGAATAAATTACCTTTTCAATACGCTTGTCTCTCACCCCTCATCTGTGTTAAAATCGAAGCTTTGTAGAAGCAGAGATGCATCACATGCTCCCAGAACAGTGCCTGGCACAGAGAGGGCAGTCAATAAGCCTTTGCCGAGTGAATAAATATGTGTGCAGTCACTCATTAGCAGGCGGGGATACAGTGGTACACAGAACGGCCAAGTCCTTTTGCTTATTCAGGTGGAGTGATAGGCAACAAAGAGGCCAACCTTTGATATTTTGGATGCTAATAAGTGATTTGGAAAAAAAAATGGCTAACAGCCTAGAAGATTCTTGAGGAGTGATGATGGCACTTTAGCTAGGAAGGGAGGTCTGGGAAGGTCACTTTAAGAACCTGACATTTCAGTTGGGATGTAAATGATGGGAAAGTAGCAGCTGTAGAGGTCAGCAAGGGGCTGCTCCAAGCACAAGCTTGGAGGTCAGCAGGTCCTTGGAGATGAGAGAGGAGAGGCAGCCAGGCCAGACTGTGAGTGGACCCAGGGCAGTAGGAGGAGTTTGGTTTCATTCTAATTTCCATGAGAAGCCATTGGAGGGTTTTAGGCAGGGAGTAAGATGGTCCAGGTTTGCTTTGAGGGGCTGTGGCAGTGCAGGCTTGCTGTGGAGGGCAGGAGGGGGTGAGGAGGACGAGTCAGAGAGGCTGTGTAGTCAGTCGTCCAGGCCGGAGACTGACTCCATGGCTGGAGACTCAGGCTGCTTAGGCCACGGCTTTTGAAGTGGACATTGTAAGAAGTGGCTGGATTTGGGACATATTTTGGAGATAGTACAGGCAAAACTTATTGATCATTTAAAAAAGAGGTATAAGAAAAAGTCATTAGTTATTCTTGTCCAACAGAATTTTTAAAGTTGGTATCTCATCAGATGGATGGACCACAATGTCTATTTTGCCAAGTATAATGGGCACCCATGCTTTAGTGCTAATTCCCATGTATGATGTGCAACCTTATTTTTCCCTCAAATTTGGGCAAAAAAATGCATATTATACAAGGCAAAATATGATATATAGAACATACTCAATTACTGGAAACCTAGGTCATTTCCATAAATTTGCCACGTGGATAATGCTTCAGTGGACATTCTTCTATATAAATCTTTGTGAAAATCTTAGGTTAGTTCTTTAGGATACTATTCCTAGAAGCAGATTTGCTAGGTTCAAGGGTGGGAACATATTTAGTGTTCTTTGTATATATTATTAGATTATTTCCCAGATATTCCAACTTCATTCATCAGTGTTTGAGAAAGTCTCTATACCCTCCCATCCTCTTCAACCTCTTGTAATATTTAATTTTTAAATCAATTTGATAAGTTGAAAATAGTATCATAATATTGGTTTAATTCATATATGTGTATACATGTGCATATATATATATTTACTAGTAATGCTCAACTTCTTTTCATGTTTGTAAACTTTGAATTTCCTGTTTTGTGAATTATTTGGTATTGTACCTTTGCATTTCTACTGGGCTGTTTTTTTTTTTTTCTTTTTGACTACTGTTTTAATCAAGGTGACTGCAGGCAAAAAGATGATCCAACACACTGGCTAATTTGAGGAGAGCTAACTAAAGGAACTATTTGTAAAAGTGTAGATTGAAGAAACCTAAGAGATAGTGGTTACCCTGGGCTAGTGGTTACCTTGGGTGGAGCTGGAGTGGCCCCATTTCCATCCCTGTACCTGAAGACACAGGGGAAGTCGTGGCCAGCAGAACTTGGGATGCGGGGCATGGAGAGCAAGAGGGAGACAGAGAGAGCAAGAACCAGCCCTTTGGAGAAGCAAGCTGACAGGAGCTGTAATCTTCAGTGGAGGACTGATTGGGGCCAAAGGAATGAGTACAGTAGTCTCCCCTTATCTGTGGTTTTGCTTTTAGTTACACAATATCAATAGCTGTCTGAAATATTAGTGAAATAATCCCCAAAGTAAACAATTCATAGCTTGTAAGTTGTACACGGTTCTGAGCAGCATGACGAAAGCTGGTGCCACCCATCCCATCCTCTGGGAACGAGAATCGTCCTCTGTCTAGCATCTCCGTGCTGTAGAAACTAACAACTGTTAGTCCCTTAGCCCTGTCTGTTACCAGATCAGCTGCCGAGGTATCACAGTGCTTGCGTTCCAGTCACCCTCATTTTACTTATGAAGGCCCTGAAGTGCAAGACCAGTGATGCTGGCCATTTGGATGTGCCAGAGAGAAGCCACAAAGTGCTTGTTTTAAGTGAAAATGTGAGTCTCAATTTAATAAGGCATTTTATCATCTCACGTTATCGCAAGAAGAGAGGTGAGTGCCACAAGATATTTTGAGAGAGCCTACATTCACATAAATTTTATTACAGTGTATTGTAGCAACTGTTCTAGTTTCTTATTAGTTATTGTTATAAATCTCGTACTGTGCCTAATTTACAAAGTGAACTGTTTCATAAGTATGTACGTATAGGAAAAAACAGTATGTGTGTCAAAACTAAGTAATAAATGAATATATACAAATATGTATATGAACAAACATATATCTGCCTTATTCTATACACATATGTAGATATCAATCTCTATTTGCAATATTTTGAACCTGATTTTCACTGAAAATTATATCTTAGACTTTTTAATATTATTTTTGTAAAACAAGATTTTAAATGTTTTCCCTCATTTACATAAGCCATACTTTATTTAGCCAACTCCATATTTTTGGACATTTTAAAATATATTTTATTGATTATGCTATTACAATTGTCCCATTTTCCCCCCTTCACTCCCCTCCACCCTGCACACCCCCTCCCACCCACATTCCTGCTCTTTAGTTTGTGTCCATGTGTCATACTTATAAGTTCTTTAGCTTTTACATTTCCCATACTATTCTTACCCTCCCCTGTCTATTTTCTACCTACCATCTATGCTACTTATTCTCTGTACCTTTTCCCCCTCTCTCCCACTCCCCTGTTGATAACCCTCCAAGTGCTCTCTATTTCTGTGGTTCTGTTCCTGTTCTAGCTGTTTGCTTATTTGCTTTTGCTTTTGTTTTAGGTGTGGTTATTAATAGTTGTGAGTTTGCTGTCATTTTACTGTATATATCTTTTGTCTTCTTTGTCTTTGATAAGCCCCTTTAACATTTCATATAATAAGGGCTTGGTGATGATGAACTCCTTTAACTTGACCTTATCTGAGAAGCACTTTATCCGCCCTTCCATTCTAAATGAAAGCTTTGCTGTATAGAGCAATCTTGGATGTAGGTCCTTGCCTTTCATGACTTGGAATACCTCTTTCCAGCCTCTTCTTGCCTGTAAGGTCTCTTTTGAGAAATCAGCTGACAGTCTGATGGAACTCCTTTGTAGGTGACTGTCCCCTTATCCCTTGCTGCTTCTAGAATTCTCTCCTTCATTTTAATCTTGGCTAATGGAATTATGATGTGCCTTGGTGTGTTCCTACTTGGGTCCAAATTCTTTGGGACTCTCTGAGCTTCCTGGACTTCCTGGTAGTCTATTTCCTTTGCCAGATTGGGGAAGTTCTCCTTTATCATTTGTTCAAGTAAGTTTTCCACTTGTTGCTCTTCCTCTTCCCCTTCTGGTACCCCTATAATTCAGATATTGGGACATTTAAAGATGTCCTGGAGGTTCCTAAGCCTCTCCTCACTTTTTTGAATTCTTGTTTCTTCATTCTTTTCTGTTTGGTTGTTTCTTTCTTCTTTCTATTCCACTCCATTGATTTGAGTCCCAGTTTCCTTCCCATCACTATTGGTTCCCTGTACATTTTCCTTTATTTCACTTAGCGTGGCCTTCATTTTTTCATCTAATTTGCAACCAAATTCAACCAATTGCATGAGCATCCTGATTACCAGTGTTTTGAACTGTGCATCTGATAAGTTGGCTATCTCTTCATCTCTTAGTTATATTTTTTCTGGAGCTTTGATCTGTTCTTTCTTTTTTGTCTTGATGCTCCTGTTATGTAGTGAGGTGTGGAGCCTTAGGTGTTCCCCAGGGCAGGGCAACCTAGTTGCTAGGTTGTAATACTGTATGTGGGGAAAGGGTCTGAGAGGGAACAATGGCACTTGTTCTACTTTCTGCCAGATTTCAGTCACTTCCCCCACTTCCCCCAAGCAAATTGAAACCTTTTGGTGCTGATTCCTGTGAGGGTGGGTTTGTGCATGTTCTAGGACCCAGTGGGTCTTTCTAATGAACTCTCCTGTGAGGCTGGGAGTTTCTCCCGGCTCCTCAACCCCCACAGATGTTTTCAATTGGTGTTTTGAGGCCTTATTTCCCCAAGCTGGGACCCTAGGTTGCGCAGTCTGTCTTGCTCCCCAGTTTTGCCTGGTTTATCTGTATGCATGTGGGACTGCCTGGTCTGCCAGCCACCTTGTGTGCCGCCCCTCCACAATAGCCACGTCGTTGAGTCTGCCCGCTGTCACCTTATGCACCTGGTGTCCATCAGCTGCTGCTCTGCCATGACCCATCTCTACCTGGCTGCCTGACTTCTCCCCTCCTACTGGTCTGGATGAATGTGTCTACTTTAACTCCTTGGTTGTCAGACTTCCATACAGTTCAATTTTGTCAGTACTGGTTGTTTTTTGTTTCTAAATTGTTGTTGTCCTTATTTTGGTTGCGTGAGGATGCACAGTATGTCTACCTATGCCTCTATCTTGGCCAGAAGTCTATTTTTGGACATTTATGTTAAATCTTTAATAGCTGGCTAAATGACATGAAGTTTTAATGACATTAGAAACAACTAAATAAAATCAAATTGGAGTTAACTTAGATTTACAATTAACTTTTAAATTATTTGAGGAATAGTGACATCCTCATAATATTGAATATTCCCATATACAAACTTGGTACATACAGGGTCCAGAAGAAGTGAGGCCTGCTTGAGTGTGGTTGGTAGGGTAAAAATATGGGAGTAATAATTTATAGTTTTAATTTGAACATTTCACCTAATATATCATATGGTATGCTTGAGTGTGATATTGTTTTATTACAGAATTACATGCTTATGATTTTGTAATTAAAAAGAGGCATTATTTGTGTCAGACCCCATATATATTTTTTTCTATTCCTCTCTCATTTTATATCTCTCAACAAAGATGTGTAGTTTTCTTCATATAGTTTCGACAAATTCATCCATGTTTATTTGTACCTTATATTTTGGTTGCTATTTTGAAAATATACTTCTAACTGGGTACTGCTGATATTGAGAAAGCTATTAAGTTTTGTAAATTACTTTCTGACGGGTGCTTAGCACTTCCCTTTTAGTTGTCTTATTATATTTTTATAGCATCTATGAATAATAATATAATTGTCTGGTGTTTTGTAACATGGAAAGAGAGCTGCTTTTCATTGATCATTGCGTAGGCAGGAAACCCCAGGACACTCTTTTAGGGCAGCAGTGATCATGTCTATGCGTTGTTAGTGGAAGCGCCTCCCCCATTGCATGGGATGCTGTGCTCTCACATCAGAATTGGTTGCCATCTTGAGCCACAGACCCAAATATCTCTTTAATTCTACTTTCCTAAGAGTTTAATAAAGAGTGGATGTTAATTTGTCTTAGGTATCATTTTGACAACTCTCAAAATGGCGGTCAAAGTTTTTCCTTTGGTCCATGGTTGGGTATGGTTATATGACTATTCTCAAATATAGTAAACTTATTAGTTGGTGGCATATTATTACTATAGGAATCATCTTATATGCAGAAAACTTAACAGTTGGTAGCATGGTAATTTGATTTACTGGTATTTTATATAGATGTCTTACATCACTATTCATAAGTAGATTAACTCGATGAGGTTTTATTTTCTCTATGACTTTTAGTACCAAGCTTATCACATAAGAAGAGCCTTAAGAAGTCCTATAGGGAAGAAATCTGTTCAATTCTGTAATCCTAGAATTTTCAAAATTATTTGATTATAAAATCTGCTTTTTATATGACTTGTAGATATTAAGTAAAAAGTCAAATGATAGGAGAATATATTTATAACATATACACCAAGGGATTAACAGTAAGAATTTGTAACGAAAAAAGTAAATCAATTAAAAAAAGTAAACTATCTTATAAGAAATTGGACAAAATATCTGAATAAGTAATGAACAAAAGAAGAAATCCAAATATTTGAAAGGATGCTCAGTCTTATTAAAATGAAACAATTTATAATTTTTTTAAATGAAAATTCTTTTGCTCTTATTGAGAACAAAGTGATTGTAAATATGTAAGATCAGCAGGATCAGCTTTCCACCCCAGCTCTGCTTAGGTCAGCGAGTTACTTCTCCCTCTTCCAAGGCTCCTCCTGATGCAGTGGGGGTCCACCTGGATAATCCAGGACAATCTCCTCATCTCAAGATCCTTAATGTTATCACACCTACAAAGTCACTTTTGCCATATGAGTTAAAGTTCTCAGGTTCCAGAGGTCAGGGCACGAATATCTTTGATGGAAGAGGAGGTTTTATTCAGCCTGCCATGTTGTTTTACCAAACAAGTGAACTTTTTGGCCTAGAGAAATATTTGCATGTATGCAGTGAAGATATATGCACCAGGATATTTGTACTGGAGAGATAAAGAAACTAATTAAATGCTCAACAATAGTTAAATAACAGAGTACAATTACAGCACAGAGCACTGTGAAGCCTTAAATAATGTTTCAATGTATGTAATGGCATGAAGTAGTCTAGTTTCATGGGGAAAAGTCAGGTGGCATTATGCAGGGTGGGGCAGAGTAGGTTTACAGCTGTGAATATGTGAAACAAAGTTTACTCTTATATTATTATTGATTAATTATTGTATTTTTCCATACAAACAACTGTAAATCTACTTTTGCCTCACCCTGTACATTTATACTTAAAATATGATGCATTATATTATATATATATGCATTTGTACAGGTATATGCAGAGCAGGAGCAGGAGTTCTCTCTTTGGAGAGAACTGGAACTGGTGAGAGAAGGAGGGTAACTTTATATTTCACCCTATATATTTTATACTATTTGAATTATTTTTAACAATGTACATGTCATTATATGTTATTTATATAATAAAAAAAGATCACCATAAAAAGTACAAAGGAAATAAGTAGAAAATTACTAAACAACTTTGTAGGGGAAAAAAGGGGACCATGAAATTGCAGGCAAAACATTCCTCAACAAGGCAGGAAAAGTTTTATTGGCTTTATTTCAGTTTAGCTATAAAGGTGAAATGAAACTGCCAGAGCCAGAAACTTAAAATGTGCAGGACTTACTACCAAGCTCTGATTTACAGATTTTTTTTTGGTATGAACTAAAGATTCATTGTTAACTTTGAAAATGAAGAGAAAACAGGGAAGTGGTTCCTTTTTTAAAAAAAATATATTTTTACCTATTTTTAGAGAGGGGGAAGGGAAGGAGAAAGAGAGGGAGAGAAACATTAAGGCATGGTTGCCTATCACATACTCCCTACTGGGGGACTGGCCTGAAAACCAGGCAGGTGCCCTGACTGGGAATTGAGCCTGTGACCCCTTGGTTTGCAGAATGGCACTGAATCCACTGAGCCACACCAGCCAGGGCAAGGAAGTGGTTCTTAACTACCAGAGTCCTGTGAATGCAGAGGGTACCCAGGGGTCCTTGGGTTCATGAAGTAACACTCCCCTTATTACTCGTGGTACCATAGGTCCAGTCTACTTCATTGGGAGGGGGTGGGGAGTGGGCAAAATGGGCAAAGGGGTGAAAAGGTACAAACTTGCAGTTATAATATAAGTCCTGGGGATGTAATTTGTAGCATATGACTATAGTTAACAATACTATGTTGTATTTTGAAAGTTGCTAAGAGAGCAGATCTTAAAACTTCTTATTGCAAGAAGAAACTGTAACTGTGTGGTGGATAGGTTAGCTAGTCTTACCACAGTGATTATTATGTAATATATACAAATATTGAATTATTATGTTGTACAGCTGAAACTAATATTATATTATATATCAATTATATCTCAATTTAAAACATGGGTTGCAACCTATGGATTGTAAACTGTGGCCCACAGGTGAGCTTCTCAGTGATACATGGGGAAGTTAGTGATCTTTCTCAGCCCCTGTGGAGACTCAACTCCACATCAGCTTCTGAGGCACACTTTCATGTGCCCATGTCTTTGCAACATGACTCCTCTCTGGGTGGTCTTTTCTACTTCCTTCACTGTCAAGTAAAATGATCACCCTATAGTCCAGGAAGGGCTTTCTCTTCCCTAGTTCTACCTGGCCAGGTGGGTAGCTGTGCTCTCCTCTGGCTTTCTAGCCATTGACTATTAATAAATTTTATTGTTGTTACTGTAATACATGCACAGGGTTTACAAACTCTAATGCAGCTACAGGTTTCAAATAGAACACATGCCCACTGTACTCTAACTACAGCTCTCCCAAAGTCACTACTTAGAATTCCTTCCATCATTACTTCCACATTTCACCCCTTTCCACAAAGGACATGCTTATGCTGTATGTTTTTTCTATTTTAGATGCTATCAAGTGAGTTCCTATGGTGGAGGGTGAATATTTAGCTAGTTTTGCTGCATTTCTTTCCCTGCTGATGGTCCTTTCCCCATTATATTTACATACATTTTTTAGTTAAAGTAACATTCAGTATGCACATGATTATGATGATTAATATTGTTTAGCTTGGGTTATATTTTCTTCTTGTATGCCTTAATTTTTTCTGAAATTAATAAATATCTTTATTACTTGTTTTCAGACAAGGTAACTTTTAGGCAAATACCAGAAAGAAGAAGAGGAGGGACCCAAGGGGATACTTGGGAGAAGAGCATTCCATAGAGTCAATTTCTCGTACAAAGGCCTTGAGGTGTGGGTGTGCTGGGAGTGTTTGAGACACAGCCCAAGGCCAGTGTGGGTGGAGTCCAGTGATAAGAGGAAGTGTAGGAACTGATGCAGTTGAAATGGTGGACCAGGCAAAATCACGTAGGGCCCTTGAAGGCCATGGTGATGACCTTTATTCTGAATATGATGTGAAGCCAGTGGAAGATTCTGAACAGAGGGATGACAGGGTCAAACTGCTGTCTTTTAAAGATCACACAGACTGCTGCAGTGGGCAAAGCCATCATTGTAGTAGAGGTGTAGCGGGGAGGCCAACTGAGAGGTCACTGCCCCAGTCCAGAGTAGAGGCGATGGTGGCATGGACCAGACTGGTATCAGTAGGATAGATCATTTGAATTCTGGGTATATTTTGGAGGTAGAATTGGTACAATTTGCTAATAGATTGGATGGGAATGTGATATAAGGGCCCATTAATTCTTATTTCCCTTCCTATGTGGTAAAGAGAAGAAACTGAAGGATCAAGGACTTCAGTGACTCTCACCAGGTTACATAGCTGATTAGAAGACAGTACCTATCACATAGTCTGGCACATAGTAGACACTCATATTTAGTTCTACCAATAATCAGTCAACTAACTAACCAGCCAAAAAATTAACCAAAAGTGTTTATGGGTATTCCTTTTGTTTCCAGTTTTGTGGAAACAGCAAAACTAATGCTGGTTATGACATCATCCACAACAAATATTTACTGGGTGGCTGCCGTCTCTCAGCTACTCTTCACATGTTATCTCAGTTAATCCTCATAACACCTTTTGGGAACTATATTACTGTCACCTCTGCTTTACAGAGGAGGAAATGAAGGCTCGGAGAAGATGGAGTCATTCTCAGGGCCATACCCAGCAAATAGTTCAGCCAGTATTTAAACTCAGTTTATCTTAGAACATATAATCCCAGTGTCAAAAGGGCTTATGTTCTGACTGGTGGACACTACATGAGAGTACATCAATGAAGTGGTCCATCTTTTGTGCTCTAAAACCAGAACGTGTTTGATTTTGAACTGTGAGTCAGATTCAGAATGAGATGAAAGAAGAGGGAATCCTAAGTGCCAGGGACAGGAAGGGTACCAGAGCCTCCTCAAAGGCCTAGAGCCTGATATGAGTGGCATGGTCGGGGGTCAAGGAGAAGCATGGCCTGGCTGTATTGAAAGTTTCCAGCTGAGAAGTGGTAGCATAATTGGCCTACTACATTTCCTGGTCTACCCAATGATACCCAGAAGTTCCATGGTGGAGAAGTCCTGTGTTTTCTGCTGAAGTAGGGTAGAGGCCAACTTAAGGCTTTTATGGGCCCCTACATACCCTTACTTTTAGAGAGCCCCACCCCACATAAAAATACTAAAATGCACTCATATCTCAAATTAAGTACAGTTTATATATAACTATATTCAACAGGATTTTACAATGTACCATGTTTAGTTTCAGATTTGCTGAGACCCCAAGGCAATAGATACTACCTTCCAAAGTGAGGGGAGGCTGTGCAGAACTAATCAAAGAAGGTTTCAGAGAACTGGTATTTTGACTCTTTAACCCTTCAGTCACACTGAAGGTACAACAGAGTCAGGAATTTTAAGAATAGGGGAGTTTTTTAGTGAGAATTGTTGGTGAGTCCTACCCATTCTGCCTTTAAAGGAAGATGTGGGGCATCTGCCCTTTCACCTCAAGTCTAGAGGGGGGCACTTTAAGAAGACCACTTGGAAAGCTTAAGTGTTTCCCCCATAGTCTGAGCAACACAGTGGCCTGGCATTTAATGGACTCCCCGGAAATCTAGGGTGCATGAATAGTTGGCTTGACTGTGGCAGTGGAATGGAGATAGTAAGGTGCATGGGGGGCCAGTGCCCTCCGAGTGTGGTTAGAGGAGGAAGGCACAGCTGTCTCTCTCTCCCATGGACCAAGGCAAGATGTGTGCATGGCACACCTGGCAGAGCTGTCTTAGACTTTGACCAGGCGGTCATGTGAAGGGTCAAGTGAACTGCTAGACTCTCAGGAGAAGGAAGAGGAAGCAACCTGCAGGAGAAAGACATCCCAACCGAGAATGTCCCTCTCTGATGCTAACTCCCGATGACATGAGCCTGCGTGCCCTTTTTTTCTTGGCTCCCTTTGCCCCTCTGCCATGGTTATCCATGGGGGAAAGAAACTTAATTGTGAAAAATGATAAAAGGAAGTAGCTAACCACATGTTCCCCCAACACATGCAATACATTTCAAGGGATCCAAAATAAAACTGCCTTATGACTATATCTCAAGAGTCATGCTTGTTCTACCAAATGGCTATGCATATGAGTCAAAGTTAGTTGACACTTAGTTATATGTTGTTAAAAAGGGAATACTTGCTAATTTTGATTTTGTAGACTTTCTTTAATATTGTGGAGACAGCACATTATTTTACTCTCATGCCTTCAACATTTTCATAAGGCGTTAGAAGTCTTGTGTATCCTATAGCACATACTGGGTAAAATGGCTGGAACATCTCTGGGCTTGGGTTCAAAGGTCTGGATCTAATATTGAGGTTTGTGACTCCAGGCAAATCAGTTCTTGTCTCTGAGCCCTGGACCAGTTAGTTCCTCCTGTCCTGATTAGTTCTAAGACTCACGTCTCTGGGATTTCATTGGTAGCTTGTGGAACCTAACATATAGTCCATTAAATAAATGTTTGTTTGCTTAATGAATAATCTAGTGACATCTGGATTCCCCTCAAAGATCTCCCAACTTTGCCCTTGTCTCTTTGGAATGCCAGGATATGAAGCCATCCGTGGGTCAGAGGAGGACTCTGCCCCTGCCCCTGAGGGCGAGTAGGCCCACAGACCTCCTACCTTATTGAGGGTGTTGAGAGCAGCCTGGGCTGCTGTGAGTGCTGGCTCTGCTTTGGCCAGGTCTTCTTCACAGTCCTTCTGCTTCTGCTCCACCTCCAACATGATGAGAGCCACCTTCTGCTCCTCCTTGTCTGCCAGGGCCTTCTCTCTGCTCACCTTGTCAGTCTCTATGCCCACCTCCTGAATCAGCTTGTCCGAATCTTCATTCTTCTGCTTCAGCTCCACCTCCTGGGTGGCCAGCTTGGCTTTCAGGTCATCCACCTGCAGCAGAGACACACTGGGTTTATTGGAAGTAGAGGGACTTCAGACATGGCCCTGGGGATCTGACCCTGCAGAGCAGAGCTCCTAGCTGGGACCGAGCTCCCTGGCCTGGGAAAGGAGAGGAACTCTGGACCCCTCCTCCTTTCCTGCTATAGTCTGCCAGGTGAAAGATTCTAAGCAACACATGCTCTCACCTGACTTTCTCCTTGATGTCCAAATGACTCAGGCCGCTTCTCACTGACCTTGGTGCCCGTGTCTTATAAAAATTCATGTGCCAAACATAATACTTTGCAAATAGTGAGCCCCTAATAAAGATTCATTGTTTAATTGAAATTGGCCATAATGGAGTATAACAAGAATTTAGCAAGCAAAAAAGAATGTGTCTATTGTGTATCCTGAGATACTGAACACATGAACAGACAGTGGCCAGACCATATATCAGGTAGAACTCTGACCCACAACCTGTAGCTACCTGCCCAGGAAACCAACCCAGTACCTACACTAAATAGCTCAGGATGCCAGCCTGCTGTCAGTCAGACTTGTAAAAGGCAGATTACCATCTGGGTAATAATCCAAAAGGAGAAACAACACCCTCTGTAACAATTGAGCCCAAATGGCCAAGACTTGATTCATCACTGGCAACTTCCTTAATTTTTGTCTGTTTCCAATTTAGGACCAACCAGAAGGAGTCAAACATGCACCCCTGACTGATCACACAGGGCACCCCATTTCTAGTCAGTCCCCCTACATCTGCCCCAGGCCAGCAGCCTCCCTCAGGGAGTGGCTCAGGCCTTTCCTCTTCCCACTAGAAAGCTCTCCTCATCGTCTTCCTCCTGCCTTTGTGTCTCAGCCAAAATGCAAGTGCAGGTGGAAGACTCTCTTGCTAGAATCAGTTATGAATAAAGAGCCTTTGCTTTTTCTCCTTTGATTGATCTTCATTTATTCCTATAATCCATGTTGACCCAGTTGAAGCAGGGCAGCAAGAATCTCAGTGGTCCTGATCAGCCAGGTTCCCCATCCAGCCTTCCTATTTATATGCATTTTGGAGGCAGTAATGAAGGAGTGGGCATATCTAGGGAACTGTCTATTTCTCTAACCAGCTGGACAGAGAGGAATGGCTTCCTATGTAGGTTCAGTTCAGGGGAATGTGGTGGTCCTCAGAGAGAGGTCCCCAGACCACCAGCATCAGCATTGTGTGGGTACTGGTTAGAAATGCAAATTCCCTGGCCCACTCCAGACCTACTGAGTCAGGAAGGCTGGAGGTGGGACCCAGCAACCTGTGTTTTTATAGGCCCTCTGGGTGATTCAGAGGCTCATGGAGGTTTGAGACTCACTGGCCTAGAGTTATGGCCATTTCACATGCAAATAGAAGACTCAGATCTATTTATTTCTGAAAAGTAAAAAAGCCATTTGTATTTGCAATATGGCCCATAAACTTTACATTCCAGAATGACCTCTTGTCTCTCATTTTTCTGCAGTCTATTTCATGCAACAACCAGAGATTACTTCAGTGCTCCTGGAACATGCCAAACCGATTCAAATGCTTTATGACGCAAAATACATAAGGGGAAGTATAAAGCAGAGGCTTAGACACTGCTGATAGATAATTCCTTCTTTACGGCAGATCAAAAGAAAAGAAAGCAGAAGAAAAAGAATGCCCTTTAATTTTGTGTATTCATGGAAACTGGAGCCTTTGCATTAACCTCAGACGGAGGCCTGCTCCCTAGAACAAATCTTATATCCCCATATTGGAAGGTTAATATGTTTCCATCTCCAGTTGTTGAGCTGCAGAGAGTTATTTCTACAAGGACAAAGATGCAATTGTAAATCAAAATGATTGAACCATATAATCACTCCAGTCAACAAACACACCAGTAACTTTTCATTCCTTTTTAAATCTTGGGAGACTCGAGAAAATTGAAGCAGTGTTTTTTTCTTTGTTTGTTTTATTGATTGCAGATATGGCTTATGACCTCAGGCCCAAGGTAAATAATGACCTGCACTGTGAATGGGAGCTTTATAGCTCTTAAGCTGTGGCACCAAGTGACATGAGGGTCCCGCCAGTTAGAACGAGGCCATTCCCCACAAGGCTGCAGAGAGGACGTAACTTAGCTGCATTTCATGGCTCTTTAGCAACAGATCAGGACATTAAAATAGGTTACTTCAAAGAAGTTTTTTCTTTTTCCCTTATTGAGAGCATTTGAGCCCTCCTCTGGATCTCTTGTTATTTAGACACTCCTACACCTGGGTAGCAAGAGGGCCACAGACATGGAAGAGACCCTTACTCTTAGTCCTGCCAGCTCCATGAATACTGTGTGTGGCAAGTGGGGAATGTTTGTGGAGAGCAGGGCCAATAAAATGGCTTTGGTCTGATCAAGGTAGTATAAAGTATATAAAACCAAGTGGAGTTACTCATGTCACCAGGATGGCTGCCAGTCAGCCATGACACTTTAGTTCAAGAGGGAAACTACCTAAGTCATGCTAGACACATCTGGCAAGAAGACACACTCAAGATATCTGCACACGTGATCATAACAGCCGTATCTGCAGAGTGGGACCACCCATGGATAGGCTCCTGGGGAATTTCCACACCTGCCATCAGGTGTGCCAAGCAGAACAGCCCTGTACCACCCATAGGCTCCTGGTAAAATTCCACACTTGACATCAGGGATGCCAAGACATTTATTGAAAATACCCAGAAGCATAGAGTACACCACTTTCAAGGTGTAACTGAAGCAGGTTCCAACCACTGCTGTGACAGCTGAGTTCCACACACCACAGTGCTGCTCCATGTCACACTGATATCTCCCTTGGCATCCGTTACCAGAGGCTCTGCCCTGCTGGACTGAGGACTTTGCCTACCCTGCTGTCCACGTGGCTCTGGAGATCCTTCCTTGCAAGATGCTGACAGCTCCCTTGCACACCGTGCTGTCTCTTGGACCTGCAGACTGAGGCTCTGGGACTCAGGTTCATTATTCCCCACTGATTGCTGTGTGTGTGTGTTATATTTCTCTTAAATTGTTAGAGTATTGAGTAGGATATTAATGTATGCTGATGTCCTACTTTGAGTGAACCTGCATTCAATAAAAGCTGAGTGAGTAGCATAGTTACTTTGTGTAACTCTTGTCTATTCCTTGGTGCCGGGCTGCTCAGCAGGCGGCGAGATGAGCAGTTGCCTGTTGACTTACAGGAAAGACTATATCATGAATGTATGCTTGTGATAGTGTTGTCTGAGTGGGTGATGACAAGATCGTGGTGGGAGACCCTCCCTTCTTCAAGGATCAGGTATGTTATGCCAAAAAGAGAGGTCAAGCTTCCCAGGACCTTCTCCCCAGAACTCTAAACAAAGGAGAGGGAACCCAGGATAATCAACAGTAGTAAATACTCCACTGAGGGTTGAAAGCCTAGTGGTATCTTCTTTCTGAGCTCTGAGTTCATATAGTTACCCAACATTTGCTGATATGAATTTAGACTTCAAGCATGTTTTCCTCTTAGAAATAGATGCTTCCCTCTATACTAGATATTTGTTATGCTCACCTGCCTAATAAAAATTTTTCAGCCCTGTTCTGATAACATGGTTTGATTTTCCTTTGGAGAACTCCCCCTTCTCAAACTCCTACAGTTTGGTTGGGATTGACTTCAGGGGCTGTCATTTGACCCTGGGTTGGCCAATGAAAGCATTCAAGTCACAGAGATTGCTTCAACCATGGGTAAACAAAAGACCCAAAGAGGCCAATTGGAATGGCTGATCATTAACCCAGGAACCTGGCTGAAAATACCAGGCGAGAGGCCTCCCTTTTTCTTCTGGACTATGAAGCAGACAGAATATAAGCCATAGGAGTTGCCTGCCTGAACAGGGACATCCACTGAGTATCCAGCTTTAGCCTTGTCCAAATTAAGCTCTATTCCATACTTCTCAGTTATACGAGTCAATGCATGTCTTTTTAATTTTTTTTGACTGTTGTTCAATTACAGTTGTCTGCATTTTCACCTCACCCCATCCTCCCTCCCCACCCATCGCCACCTCCCGCCCTCGAACCTACTCCCTTTGGCTTTGTCCATGTGTCCATTATACATGTTCTTTGATGGCCCTTCCCTTGTTATCTCCTGTTATTCCTCTCCCTTCTGGTTACTGCCAGTTTTGCCTAAACAAGCTTTGGTTGGATTTTAGTTAGCTGCCATCAAAAGGGCCCTAGTAAATATATCATGTAATCTAAAAGTTTTCTCTCTCTTTCTCTGCTCTCTCTTCTCCTCTCATCCCCTTCCCTCTCCTTCCTGCTCTTGTCTTTCTCTCCCTTCCTGTCCTTTCCTGCATTTCATTTATGTTTTTTTTCCTGTTTGCTAAGTAAATTTAACTTAGTTTTTTTTTTCACTTGCAATGAGAGTCTTGAAGAATACATCATTGTAAATTATTAACTGTCAACTTCAGATAAATTAGGTGGCTTGAGATCATTTGAAACCATAGATAAACTGAATTTAAATGTTCTCAAATTGACAGACTTGTGGATTAAATCCTACATGCAGTAGCTGTAGGCCTTTTGTGAATGTTTCTTCAATCCAACAGCCCCACTTCCTCATGAATATGCTCAGGTTGAATAGAGAGGTGAGGATGAGAGCAGCTTCTGAGGATATCAGTGAGAGATGAAGTGAGACCCAAGTCAGGGTTGGGGGCTCTGACTGTGTCAAGACAGAGAAAGCAAGTTATATCAACTATGAAGACTTCAGCTGAAGCTGAAGCAGAGACAAAGATGCCAAGTGAAGACCCAGAGGGACCAGCCATCCATCATCAGAGCCAATGGGAACTGGAAAGCCACACCACAGTGTTTCATCAACTGCCTCCAGGAGCCAGACACAACCACAGAAAGGGGGAGGAAAAGACCCTGCAGAGGAAAATAGCCCAGAGGTAGAGTTAGAACTCTGAGCAGCTAGGCTCCAAAGACTGAGTTTTTAACCTGAAGTCACCAAGTCAGCCTGAAATGCAATAGTGAGAGGTTTCTCCTCTTAAACGACAAAGATGGAGCCATAGCTCAATTTAGTTATAGAAAAATGAAGTTACATTTCTGGCCAGCTGAGGCCAAACATGAAATTATATCTAAAGTTTATAAACTATAGATTACTATGTAATTATTATTGTAATAATTACCATTATTATTACTACTTCTAATACAACTATTGTTGCCAAATAAATTTAGAGTCTATTTGAGCTAGAGCTGTGAGATTAATTCAGTCTACTCCCACCAGATTATGAACACCAAAAGAAGTCATAATTGAGTTGGAGGATACTGATACAATATAATTTGAGCTGATATCCTTATATCAGGTTATGATGATGCATTTCGTTCCTTCTTCCAAAGGAACAATCCCAGATGAAGCATTTATATCAGAGTTAGGAACCCTAGATCCCATTTATATAAGAAGAATCAACATTATAATGATCAATAAGTATGATATATACACCATGTACACAGTATTGCCAAGATCCATCCTCCATCCCCACTCTGAGTTTGTAGGTGATTTAGAACTTGTTCATTCATTATTTGCCTATCCATCTATCATATACCCATCTGTGCATTTATAGAATACCTAGTATGTGCCAGTGAGTCCTGGTTTCTGCCCCCAAAGGACTGATAACAGTAGGCAGCATAATACATGCAAGAGAAGAAACATAATTCAAGGATGGAACCACAGAGAAGGGAATGGTATGTAACTACTCGGAACTTAGCAAGGGCTTTGGGCAGTGGGGTAGCAGACTGTTTCGGTCTTAATGGTGGCAAACTGATGAGGCTTGGGCCCATGGAAAGACACAGTGATATGAACTACTCGTGGAACACTGTGTAGACTACAAATAGCACTTTTGTAGCTCAGGTACAATGTGGTAGAATGTAGGAAGAAAATAGTGGGGCAATATGCAAGGATACAATTTTAAAAGTTCTAAAAAGGATCAGAGAATCTGAACTGTAATATCTAATTATTAAGACCTACAAGAGAGAATACTCAGACTAATGGCTTGAGCAAAGGTCAATCTAAGAGCAGGACAGAGGTTAGTCTAGTGGTGAGCCATCTAAGTTGGTGTTCACTAGCCATGTGTGGTTAATGAGCACTTAAAATGTGCCTTATCCCAATTAAGATGTGCTGTAAGTATCAGCATATACACTAGTTTTTGAAATTATGTAGAAAAAAAGGGAAAGTAATTCATTAATAACTTTTTTATAATGATTACATGTTAAAAGATTTTGGATATTTTGGGTTAAATAAAATATATTATTAAAGGATATAAAATAATACATAATCATATTATTCTATTAACATAAAATTCACTTGTTTTACTTTACATTTTTAAAAAATCTTCACCCAAGGGTGTACTTATTAATTTTAGAGAGAGATGAAGGGAGGGAAGATGAGAGAAATATCCTTTGGTTGCCTCCTATATGCGCCCTGACCAGGAACCAAATATACACCCTAGGTATGCGCCTGACTGGGAATTGAACCAGCAACCTTTCAGTTTATGGTACAAAGCTCCAACCAACTGAGCCCCACCAGCCAGGGCTCATTTTACATTTTTTGATATAGCTACTAGAAAATTTAAATTTGCATACATGACTTACAGGATAGTTCTATTGGGTAGTACTGGTCTGGAATGCTGCCAGAATATAGTCAAGGAGATAAAGTAGAATGCCGTCCATTAATTAATCCATTTATTCAATAAGTATTTAATGAGTGTCAACTCTGTCTAAGCACTGCTTTAGGCACTTGGAATATGTCAGTGAATAAAATAGAGAAGATTCCAGTCCTTATAGAGCTTATATCCAACAAATGGAGATAGGCAACAAAAAATAACCAATAAGCAAATTATATAATATGTTAGATAGGGGTCAGGGCTATGGGGAAAAGGTCAAGTAAGGGAATCAGGAGTGGCATGGGGTTACAATTTAAAATGGGATCGTCTGGGTGAGATTCATTGGGAAGGTAGCATTTGAAGGAGATGATGGAGTGAGCCATGGGGATTTGAGAGGGAAGAACATCCAGGTACAGGGAACAGCCAATGCAAAGGCCTGGTATGTCTGAGGAGAAAGCAAAGAAGCCATGTAGCTGGAGAGGAACATCACGGGGGTGGGGTAGTGGAAGATGAGGTCTGGGAGGTAATAGGGCAGGGTTTGGGAGGAGCTTTGGAAGCCACTGTAATAAGGGAACTAAGGTCCATCCCTAGGTCAGAGTTTTGAGCAGAAAAGTGGCATGACTTAATTTGTTTTAAATTGATCACTCTGGCTGTTCTGTTGGTGATAGACTTCAGAGGGACAAAAGTAGACAAAGACAAATGAGTTGGAAGGTATTATGGCCTCCAGGTAAGATGACAGTAGCTCAGATTTGGGTAGTAGCCATGTAGGAGGTGAGAAGGGGTGGAACTCTGAGCATATTTGAGGTTACAGCCAATGGTGATTTCACAGGTGTAGACAGAGGGATAGAGGAGTGAGAAGAGTTGAAGATGGCCACAAGGATTTCAGCCCAACAGGTGATGCAAGAGGTTGTGGGTGAAGCAGGTTTGGGTTGGGGAGAGATCTGAGAGTTTGATTTATTACAAATCCAGATAAAAAGTGTCCTAAATCAAGACTTTGAAAATGGTGGATACAGTAAAGGGGTACCTTTGACAGATATTTGCAAAACTCACAGAATTTGTTAACCCTTAAATGTGGGAAGGGAGGAAGGGGGAGGAGTCAAAAATAAAGCTCTGGTTTCTGGCCTAGGTAACTGAGTAGGCAGAAGTGTTATTTCATGAAGAACAGAAGACAGAAAGAGAAGAAAGTGGAACTGGTGCCAGGACTTGGGGGTGATTCTCTACTAACTGTATGTAGATAGAGCTGGACTCACTTTTCAATATAACCAGGCTTCTCCTTGTTAAATAGGGAGCACCTGAAGCAGGAAAACAGACATTCATGCTTTCTTCACTGTCTGCTCAAAGACAGCTTTGGTATAAAATAGAACACTGGGTGCTGTTCTGTGAGAGTATGAGAGCACCTTAGCTACTGCTCACTCCCAGCAAAATCCTCTACACAGACTGATCAGCAGTTCCCAGAGGATAAATGGGTAGAAGGTAGGAGGGTGCTAGTGGGGGTGCAGAATGTTCTAAGGGTATAGTACGTGGGGGGCAGAGACAGAAAGAAGAAAATGTGGGAGATGTTTTAAAAAACTGGTTGTACTGCATTTTGCAATTCTTTCTCCTGCTGTTTTCCACACATTTAGAGATGGACAGAAGCAGAAGGTGACTGGGAGAGAAGATGCCACCATTCTACAACAGAGGGGCACCCCAGGTAAACCTCTCGGACCTGGACTGGGGTTTGTGTGTTTCAACCTTTCCTACACAGTAGCTCTAAGAAAGGGTTTTGATCATGACACAAATGGAGAGAGACTAATGTCATAGATTGTTGTCACATGCCATTTGTTGCCAAACATTGTTTGAAGGTCTCACCATGTCTCACCATGTCTGAAGATAAGTTAAGAAAAGGTTTTTATATAAATACAGAAGAAAAGAGATAGCATCTAAAACACTAGGAAGAAGAACACAACTCTGAAATGACCTATGACTGGATCTAGAAAAACCATTTGAGGCAGTTGTTTGGCATCATCAATAGAGCAGTTTCTGCAATACAGTTTCAGAAAAAAATAGGCTAAAAAAGCCATAGGGAAGGAAAAAAGATGAGATGAGGAAGGGCTGGTCGGATATTAAAAATATAACAGCATAATTAAAGTTGTCACTGGAAGCATAGGAGGCAGAAGCAATATTACACACTATTAAGTTAGTATTGTTGAGAATAAACTCGAAAAGCTTCCCTAGAATGTAGAGAAAAAGGCCAAATGGATGAAAACAATGAGGGAGGACATAATAGAAATGGGGCACAGGGAACCCATCCAGCTAATCATTGCTTTTGGAGGAGAGGCCAGAACAGATGAACAAAACCATGTAATAGAAAAATTTCCTAAAGCAGAAGAAAGAAGCTGAATATAGATTGCAAGGCTCACTGCATCCCACGAAATGAGCTGAAATCCTTTAGATATATTTCTGTGAATCAAGAATGCTGAAGTGGGAAGAAGGCACACATCAGAAGAAGGATGTTGAATACAGCCATTCTAAAAACAAAGCTCTGAGAAAATGACAGTACAGGCATGCAAGGCCTGTACTGTCAGGAACATGTGGTGTGCAAATGAATGAAATTTCATCACCTTATGAGAGGCTGGCTCTGCTGTGGGTAAACAGAGCATAGAAAGAGGCCAGCAAGGGACCAGCAATGTTTGATGGGCATGGGCAGGGGCAGAGAAGGTGCTGGAGTTGTCCCCATTTCTCAAGGGAAGAATAGTATATTGACTGAAATAAACTTGTTCCATTTGGAAAAGTAAGTAGAAAATTAGATCAAGGGCAGGACAACAGGGGCCTTCTTTTGATGGCTGACCATGTAGAAATGTATGAGGAAATGCATAAAATGAGACAAGATTTGTTTAAGAAATTAGGTTCCAATGGCTCTTTGACAGAATACAGTAAGACAAAAGACACAAAAGAAAATTGGTAGAACCCTGCAACCATTTCTTTCAACCATTAATCTTTTTGGATTTTATGATATGGAAGGGAAGTGGACCGGAAAGGAAAGTAATGCGAAAGGAGGAGATAATAAAGAGGAAGAGAGAAGAGGTGCTCTCAGGGATTCCAGCACCAATGGGAATGAATAGACAAGACCTGAAGTTGAGGATGAGTTCAGCCTTAACTCTTGACACTGTTTCTGATGATCCTGGTGCCTCTGGAAAACCATAAATGATTTTTAGACCTGAAGTGTGACCTGTCCAGTTCTCTGAGAAGGGGCTGCTCCCACCTCCTCTCAGCACCCCAGGCAGGAGAAATGGGAAAGGATGTCGCTACCTGGGCAGAGGTACTGCGGAGTTTCAGCAGTCCATTCTCAAGCCGCTCCATCTTGGACTTGAGTTCTTTTCCATTCCTGCACAGCAAGCTCTGGTAGAGTCTGATGAATTCTAGAAATGATTTGGGGGTTGTGTAGTTGTAGCGCTGCTCGTTGTTCAGATAGGACTGGGATGTTTGGTTGACACTTGTGTGGACAAAAGCCATGAACTTGCTAATGGACTGCTTGACTGCGGGCTAAAATCAAAGAGCAGGAAATAAAGAGATAGTATCACCATGAAGACTGGAGATAACTGCTCCTGACCCCTGTTATTTCACCACATGGCAAATTGTTCCAACACCTCTATCCAAGCTTGAACTTGAACCCTGAAACTATGGACATGGAATTCCTTGAACCCTGAGGTGGAAAGAATCTTGAGGAGTATCTCCTTTCTCTCACCTCGATGCTCCTGGTGTTCTGCAAGAAGCGGAGGCTGACAGACTCCAATGCCTGCTGAGGCCACTCGTGAAACCAGTCAATGGCCGTGCAGTTCACAATAGCTGGGAACTTCCTGCTGCGGACCCTCAGCTTGTTCCCCACAGGGGAGAAACAGAGAGCCACCTGAGAAGTCAGAAGGGTGGGAAAACAAAATATGTATCAGAGAAGTACTCACAGATGGACAGATACAACCTTGGATTTTTTATTTTAATCCTCACCTAAGGATATGTTTATTTATTTCAGAGAGAAAGGAAGGGAGAGAGAGAAACACTAATCAGTTGCCTCCCGTATGTGCCCCAACTGAGGATGGACACTGCAACTTAGGTATGTGGCCTGACCTGGGTTCTAACCTGCAACCTTTTGGAGTATAGGATGACACTCCAACCAACTTAGCCACTTGGCCAGGGCCAACCTTGGATTCTTAATTTCCCAGGAAACTTAGAAGCACATCCAACAGAGACAAAAATCTGTCATTGCTAGCCAGCCTTTCTAGCCAAGAAAGTGGGAAACTTAAAACTGTGAGGCAAGAGGGAGGCCACTGCCCATGCAGATGAGAAGGGCACTCTTGCAGAAGCTGAGAAGGGTACTGCACCCTCACCTCCCACTCCTAAGACAATCAGTTAGGACAGCTCTGTGTCCAAAATATTGCTAGAGGCTTTCATGAATAGTCTCTGGTCCTGTCTCCCCTGGGCAGTAAATCCTTGTATACCTTCAGTTGTCGTCGGACCCGATCTATAAAGAATTTCCAGCAGTTCTCTCTGTTGTCAACCAAACCTTGGCTCTTGACTTCATTCCTCATGTTGTTTATGATGTTTTCAACTTCATCATCAGAGTAGAGATCTGGGACCTCTCCTGGGAAGAAATGGAGCACAGATGAAGAGCTTTGGCATCAGCCTTCATGATGCAACTGGACATAATGCTATTCAACCTTGGGACACAGGTTCTTTGGATTTCAGGCCATGCTCCACCACTTTTGCTGGTGAAACTGGACAGACACCATATCTACTCCAGATCATGGCAGAAAAATAATACATTAAAGGATGGGGCAGGGTATATGGAACCCTTTTGTCCTGGGTCAACAGCTGGTAGCCCAACAGATTTCAATAGTCTTTTCCTCTTTTGCTTAAAGCATGTATTTACTAACTACTGTTCTAGAAACTGTGCTCATAAGGAGATTAATATTTAGTAGGATAAATAAATCAGATGGTAAAGTAGCTATAAAACCTGATGAAAGGGCCATGAAAAATATACAGATATGTCCATGTATTTAACAAGAATGAGCTATCACACTATGCTGTATACCTGAAACTAATACAAAATAATGCTGACTATAAACTGTAATTAAAAATAAAAGAATGAGCTATCATTTTTTATTAGTGAAAAAAAGAAGAGAACAGGGGTAGCCTCATGAAATTTAGTATAAGCATGACATCTTAACTCAGTGGGGAAATGATGAACACTCAATATGTAGTATTAGGAAATCTGGGATTAAAAAAATTATGGTTAGATCTTTATATTACACTGTACACTAGGATAAATTCCAAATGGAATAATGATTTAACTATAAAGTATAAAATCATAAAATGATAGAAAAATGAGGGAATATTTTATAATCTCTGAGCGGGGAAGATAACTGTAACTCAACATTGATATTTCTATGAATAGAAGATAAATTTGACACATATAAATTGATAATTTTTCTATAAACATAAAAATTACATAATAAAACACCATAAGCAAAGTGTAAAACCAACAAAACATAACCCCTAAAACCAATTAAGATAACATATGTTTTCCAAAGAAGACATACAAATGGCTAACAGGTACATAAAAAGATCCTTAACATCACTAATCATCAGAAAAATGCAAGTCAAAACCATAAGAAAATATCACCTGACATCTATTAGAATGGCTGTTTTATATAAGAAAAAAAAAACAAGAAATAACAAGGGTTGGTGAGAATGCAGAGAAAAGGAAACCCTTGTATGTGAGATTGTAAACTGGTGTGGGATTAGTGAGGTTGTAAACTGGTGTGGGCACTATGAAAAAGAGCATGATGATTCCTCAAGAAATTGAAAATAGAACTATCATATGATCCAGCAATCCCACTTATGGGTACATACCCAGAGGAAACCAAGCCATTATCTTGAAAAGGTATTTGTACTTCCATGTACATTGCTGTACTATTCACAGTAGCCAAGGTTTGAAAACAGCCCAAGTGTCTATTAATGGATGAACAAATCAAGAAAATAGGCTGTGTAGATATATCCATAGGAATATTATTCAGCCTTAAGAGAGAAGAAAATCCTATTATTTGTGACAACGTGAATGAACCTAGAGCATATTATGTTAGGTGAATTAAGCCCAACACAGAAAGACCAACATTGCATGGTATCACTTACATGTGGAATCTTCAAAAAAAAAAAAAAAGTTAAAAAAAAAAAAAACTCATTGAAACAGAATAGAAAAGTGGTTGCCAGGAGGTGAATGGTGAAGAAAATAGGGAGAGGGTAGTAAAAGCGTTCAAACTTTTATAAGATGAGTAAGTGAAATCATATGATTCTTGACTTTTTCTGTCTGACTTATTTCTCGTAGCAGGATGTTGTCAAGATCCATCCATGTTGTTGCAAATGACAGTATTTCATCTTTTCTTATGGCCGAGTAGTATTCCATGTGAGATATAAAACTGAAAGCAATAAATGAGTGAACAAGCAAATCAACAAAAACTCATAGACACAAGACTACCAGAGGGAAGGGTGCAAGAGGGTAGTAAAGGCAAAGGGGGTTAGAGGTATAATGATGAAAGATGATTTGACTTTGTGTGGTGGGCACACAATGTAATATACAGATGATGTATCATAGAATTATACACATGAAACCTGTATAACATTATTAACTGATGTCATCCCAACAAATTTAATTAAAAAATAAAGAAATAAAAAAAATGCAGTAGAGAAGAAAGGAGATGAACAAGATTTGAAGAGCTAATGTGTAACATGGTGATTACAGTTGACCACACTATATAGTATAATTGAAATTTGCTAAGAGAGTAGAACTAAAATGTTCTCACTAAAAAAGGAAAAAAACAGAAAATATGTTTTTAATTAAAATTATAGTTAAATAGCTTACCTTAAAATGTGAAGAAACACTCTCTCTATATCTCTCTCTATATATATATGAGAGATATACATATCTCTCCCTTTCTCTCTTGATATGTGTGTATATGTATGTATATACATATATATGCACATATATATATCTTTACAAATAAAGAGAAAGATCAATAATCCAACAGAAAGTTGGGGTAAAGGATACAAAAAGGGAGTTCACAGTACATAAAGTACAAATGTTTTTTAAACATATGTCAAATGTTTTGCCTCACTTGTTGTAACAAATGCACATTAAAATTATGCTTAGGGACTTCCGGCCAAGATGGAGGCATAGGTGGACACACTGTGTCTCCTCTCATAACCAAAATTAAGGACAACAAAGATTTAGAAATAAGAAAACAAACAGAAGTGATAGAAAATTGAACTGTATGGAAGTCCAACAAGCATTCATCCAGACCAGTAAGAGGGGCAGAGTCGAGGCAGGAAAAAGTGGAGGTGGGGACTGGGCACACAGGCAGCAGCAGTGGCTGGCAGATCCCAGGTGCACAGGAGGCGGCTAGCAGACCCCAGGTGCACAGGTGACGGCTAGCGGACCCCGGGCATGGGGTGGCAACTGTGCAGATGCAGTGAGGCTGCGCAAGGCGGCTGGCTGACCAGGCGGTCCCACATTTATGCTCAGATAATCCAGGCAAAGGGGAAGTGGTGGAAGGGACTGGAATCCGAGAGAGAGAGAGCAGAGCAAGCGCCATTGTTCCCTCTTGGACACATCCCCACATACAGCATCACTACCCAGCAATTGGGCTGCCCCGCCAGGGGAACACCTAAGGCTCCACCCCTCACTAAGTAACAGCTGCGACTAGACAAAAACAAAACAAAACAAAACAAAGAAACCCAAAACAAAAATGGCTCAAACTGGAGAACAAATCAAAGCCCCAGAGCCAATTCATCTAAGTGAGCAAGAGATAGCCAACCTATCAGATGCACAGTTCAAAGCTCTGGTGATCAGGATGCTCACAGAATTGGTTGATTTTGCTCACAAATTACATGCAAAAATGAAGGCTACAATAAGTGAAATAAAGAAAAATGCACAAGGAACCAATAGTGGTGGGAGGAAAACTGGGACTCAAATCAATGGAGTGGGCCAGAAGGAAGAAAGAAACAACCAAACAGAAAACAAAGAAGAAACAATGATTTGAAAAAATGAGGAGAGGCTTAGGAACCTCAAGGACATCTTTAAACATCCCAACATCTGAATTATAGGGGTACCAGAAGGGGAAGAGGGAGAGCAACAACTGGAAAACTTATTTGAACAAATCATAAAGGAGAACTTCCCCAATCTGGCAAAGGAAATAGACTTCCAGAAAGTCCAGGAAGCTCAGAGAGTCCCAAAGAAGTTGGACCCAAAGAGGAACACACCAAGGCACATCATCATTACATTAGCCAAGATTAAAATGAAGGAGAGAATTCTAGAAGCAGCAAGGGGTAAGGGGACAGTCACCTACAAAGGAGTTCCCATCAGACTGTCAGCTGATTTCTCAAAAGAGACCTTATAGGCAAGAAGAGGCTGGAAAGAGGTATTCCAAGTCATGAAAGGCAAGGACCTCCATCCAAGATTGCTCTATCCAGCAAAGCTGTCATTTAGAATGGAAGGGAAGATAAAGTGTTACTCAGATAAGGTCAAGTTCAAGGAGTTCATCATCACCAAGCCCTTATTATATGAAATGTTAAAGGGACTTACCTAAGAAAAAGAAGATAAAAATATGAACAGTAAAAAGACAGCAAACTCACAGGTATTAACAACCACACCTAAAACAAAAGCAAACTAAGCAAGCAGCTAGAACAGGAGCAGAAACACAGAAATGGAGATCACATGGAGGGTTAGCAACAGGGGAGTGGGAGGAAGAGAGAGGGTGAAAAGGTACAGGGAATAAGTAGCATAGATGGTAGGTAGAAAATAGACAGAAGGAGGGCAAGAATAGTGTGGGAAAAGTAGAAGCTAAAGAACTTATGACACATGGACATGAACTAAAGTGGGGAATGTGGGTGGGAAGGGGTGTGCAGGGTGGAGGGGAATGATGAGGAAAAATGGGACAACTATAATAGCATAATCCAGAAAATATATTTAAAAAATAAACAAACCTGGAAAAAATTATGCTTAGTTACTTTTTATTTGTACAAATCAGTTTGGCAAACATGTGAACATTCAACTTCACTCATAGTAATAAAAATATATTGTTAATTATTCATAATTATTAGTTTTTACAGATTGGTGAAATTTAAAAGTTAGATAAAATACTGTATAAATGAGGTAAAGTTTTTAAAAATCTTAACAAAATATATAACAATAAATATATGATGACCAAGTAGGGTTTAACCTAGAAATGCAAGGATTGTTCAATATTAGAAAAATATACGAAAAGAATTCACTGTATTACTAGATTTTAAAAAACAATGTGACAAGTAAAATAGATGCCATAAAATTTCTAAACACTGTTAGCAAACCAGGAATAAATGAGATTTCTCATAATAGATATCTATCCCAGCCAGACCCAAAGCAAACATCATACTGAATAGTGAAAACTAAAATCAGGAAGAAAACAAGCATGACTATTATATGTTTTCTATCCAACATTATATGGAGTCCTGGGCTATGCAAAATGTTAAGAAAAGGAAATTAAATGTGTAAGGGTAGTTAAAAAATAACGAAGTTATCATTGTTCAAAATCTAATTTTCCACATAGAAATCTAAGAGATATACACATAAATAATCAGAACCCATAAGCACGTTCAACAACAAGCCTGCTGGATATAAAATTAAAATTGGAAATAAAATGGCATTCTGTACTTCAACCAAAAAGAAAAGCTTTTAAAAAGTTACTTACAATACCAAAAACAAAAAAACACAAAACAAAACCCAAACAAACCCAAATAAGGTCGGCAGTCATAAGTATACAAAACAATATGCAAAGATCTTGATGTAAAAAGTATAAGAGACTGTTGAAGGGAGTAAATGAAACCCTAAATAAGCTGAGAAGAATATTGCTGTGTTCATGTGTGGATGATTCCGTATTACTAGTATCATGAAGATGCAATTCCAATAAGAAGATCAAATAGGTTTCTGTTTTGATTCTGACAAGCCTATTCTAAAATTTATATGGAAGAGCAAAGGGTAAAAATGGCTATGATATTTGTGAACAAGAACCAGGAGGGATTTGCCCTTCCAGAAATCAAGTCTCCTTCCAGTGCTATGTTAGTTACATTGGTCCTGGGGTAAATAAATAGAACAATGAATGAAACACCTAGAAACAGACCCAAATACAAATAGGAAATTGATATAAAAAATCAGTGTACAACAAAGGATAGACTAATCAATAAGTGATGTTAACGTTAATTCAATATTAATATTAAAAAATAAAAGTAGAACAGCATAAAAATATATTCCAGGTGAATTAAAAGACATTACCAGTAACATGAAAAGTAAAACAGTAATAATTTAAAAATAAAATATGTGAGATTATTTTTATGGTGTTGGATAGGACAAGATTTCTGAAACAGCACAAAAAAGCATAAAGCATATGAAAGTCACTTTTACAACATATAAACTAAATAAGCATGACAGAAGTCAAATATGGACTTCAAAAAGTTATTTATGACCTGTATAATGAACAAAGATTCAGTATCCAGAATATGTAAAGAATACTTACAAATCTATAAGAAAAAAAAAAAAAAAAGAACCCAAGAGCTAAAGGGAAAATATTTAAGTAGGCAACTCATAGAGGAGGAATATAGGGAAGTGGTCCGCATGGGAGTGGCAAGTGTAGCTCAGCCCTGGTTTGGAAAACTGACAGGTGCAAAGCGGCACACAGGAGCCAGGCCCACAGATCTGCTTTCCCATGGGGAACCAGGCCTGCATTGTACCTAGGCTGCTTTGAGGCTTGCTTTTGCTAAAACTCCCTCACCCTGAGTTCAGGCAGCAAATGTTTAATGCATATCTTTGAAGTAACTTCCTAAAGTCTGTGCTAAGCCTCCGAAGGACAGAGTGTAAGCAGTTCAAACACTTTCCCCCTCACATTTGCAACACCTTTTTCTTTGTTATCTGTAAAAGGTAATCACCTAAAGCAAACCTGTGCATAATGAATGAGGACCTTCCTTCATGTAATCCTCCCAGAAAAACAATAAAAGCCTGACCAGTCAAGGGTCAGGGAGCTCTCTCACTCAGAGAGTGGCCATGCCATCACTTTTTCTCCACAGGACTTCTGCAATCCATGTGAATTTGTTTGTTGCATCCACAACACTATGGACACTGCTGGTCGGAGTCCGCATCAGAGGAATAGCCAATAAACACTTGAGAAGATGCTCCAAGATCACAAGTAATAAGGGAAAGGAAAACAATGATATTTCACTTCATACCCATTGGCAAATATTAATATTTTAGATAAATGAAATGTTAGGGAGGTTAGGAAGAACAGGTGGTATTGGTTAGAGAGAACAGGTATCTGTATTGGTCACAGAGTAAATTTGTACAACTACTCTGGAGAGCAACTTGGCACTTCATAGTCAAGTTGAAATGCACAAACCAGACAATTTAGTAATCTAAGTTTTCGGCACTTATTGTAAAGGAACTCTTGTACATGCACACCAGAAGTTTCTTCTCTGAAGCATTGTCCAAAATTGCATGGGTGATTGATTTATTACTTTGTATATATTCAAAAATATTTTGTAAAGAAATATAGAAAAACATAAATAAATGTGGGTGGTGAGAATGTGAAAACTGTGAGGGAGAGTCAGGAATTGAAAGATGAGATAGAACATAACATATTTCTGAATTAGAATCCAGAGGCTGGGCTCCTAGCTAGGAGGAAGAGTTGGCCTCAGAAAGGAGGAATGGTAATGTGGGAGGAGAGGTGGAAACTGCGAAGAAATGGACACAGACTGGGAGGTACAAAGATAGCTTCATGGCTGATCCTAAATGGCATAAGTGCTGTAGAGGAGATGAGCTTGAGGGAGGTGCAAGCGCTAGCACCGCGGTCTGAGAACCTTGGCTGTGCTGGGAAGGTGAACAGGGTTCGCTATTCTGTGGGCATCAGAAAAGCTCTTTCACGTTTCCAGCACAAGGCTTCAGGGGGACCTGGAATCACATACAAGCTCCTCTTTATAGTTCTCATGTTGACACATTTCCTCCTTCCTCTACAACCAACACAGAAATGTTAGCATTGCAGAGATGTTAGGGACAGCAGAAGCCTCTGGGGCCATGCTACCCATGCTGCTTCCTTATGTGAGGACTTGGGGGAGGTCCTCTAAGTTGGGTGGTTTGGCAAATGGTCAGTATCCAAGTGATTAGGAATGATGATTCTATTCATCACTGAGGCTGCTGCACGTCCTTGAACTCTATGTGGAGGAAACTCATGCTTACTTTCCAACAACATCTGGCCTACATAGTTGGGCAACACCAGTCTAGCCAGGCATTTACTATGAGCTTTATACTAACTAAACTTAATCACTTAAAAGGTCTAAATTAAAAAAAAAAAAGATTATCATGAAAATAATCATTTACTTTTTTCTTTCGTGAACTTGATGTAATTTCTGCTCATTAAAATATTTTGTAGCATGCATAGAAAACAACCTGTGCTATAACTTGTCAAAATAAATATTAATAGAATAACCCTTTTCAGACTCATTTGATAAACAGAGGTCAGAGAGAACTGCTGAGAAAATGAAATAATATTTAGCATGTCTTGGAATTCAGAAAGTTCCAGGTAACATTTTTGTTTTTAAAGATTTTATTTATTTATGTTTAGACAGAGGGGAAAGGAGGGAGAAAGAGAGGGAGAGAAACATCAATGGGTGGTTGCTCTCACTTGCCCCCTACTGGGGACCTGGCCCACAAGCCAGGCATATGCCCTGACTGAGAACCAAACCAGCAACCCTTTGGTTCTCAGGCTGGTGCTCAATCCACTGAGCCACACCAGCCAGGGCAAGGAATCTTTAAGAGAGAAATGCTCCTACAGAATTGGCATGAAAAAGCCTCATCCAGCTTAAGGAGCTGGTCTATACCAGTATTCTTTCTCCTTCACCTCTCTTATAATTTGCATATCCTTATCTGTTAATATCTCTGAGCCCTCCAGTGAGAAATTGGACCCCCTTAGGTCTTATCATCTGTAATAACAGGTCTGCATTCTGCACCTTCCTCTTATTTAAAATATGTAGGTTTTATGAATCAGATCATGGATGTTTAGGAAGCAAAACTACAGTCTATAGGCCAATCTGGTCCTATTCTTTTTGTATAACCTAACCTGCAAGCTAAGCATGTTTTTGCCATTGTTAATGGTTGGAAAAAAATACTATTTAATGGCACATGAAAATCACAGAGTTCAAATTTTATTGTTCATAAATAGTTTTATTGGCCACAGCCACCTTCATTCATTTAGGGATCATCTGGCTAATTTTGTGCTACGTGATGATTAGTTATGGCAGAAACTGTATGGTCTGCACAGCTGAGAATATTTACATTCTGCTCCTTTACAGGAAAAGTTTGCATACCCTGGTTTATGTGAAACCCTCAGTGCCAAGATGTTGAAGCCTCCATGCTATTTAGAAATTTTTTCTGCATTCTTACAATGGTGGTGTTTGGTACAGGATCCCAAGAACCCTTATGAAGATCACCAGATGTAATATCTGGGGATAAACACCTCTGGCTTGGGAGTCAAGTTTGTATTTTTAGATTTGTGCCCCAATGTCTCCTGACAATATTCCTATCACTTATTGTGTGATGTAGGTGATCATGCTGGGAGCAGGAACCTGAACTGACAGAGGGGATTTTGTGTTGACACAGGCAGAGACTATTTAAATATTGGAAATGTGACTTCTGGCCACGATGGCAGCATAGGTAGGTGCACTGTGCCTCCTCACACAACTAAAAGAAGGGCAATGAAAATTTAAAAACAAAACACAACAAGGACTGCCAGAAAATTGAACTGTATGGAAGTCTGACAACCAAGGAGTTAGGGAAGAAACATTCATTAAGACCGGTAGGAGGGGTGGAGATGGGCAGCCAGGGTGGAGAGTACTCTAAGCAAGATGGCAGCTGGTGGACACAGCGAGGTGATGGATTGTGGAGAAGGGCTCGAAAGGCTGCAGCTGTCCTGCAAGGCAGCAGTGGGCGGAAGCAGCAAGGCAGTGGATTATGGACAGGGTGGTCCCACATACCTGTGCAGATAGGCTGGGTGAAACAACTGCGGAGTGGGACAGACTGCACAACCCAGGGCCCCAGTGTGGGGAAATAAAGCCTTAAATCATTGATTGAAAATACCTGTGGGGATTGAGGCAGTGGGAGAAGCTCCAGCTTAACCAGAGAGATAGTTGGAGAGACCTGCAAGGTCCCTAGAGCATACCCAGGCCAACCCAGCTGGGAATCAGCACCAGAAGGGCCCAATTTGCTTGTGGGAAATGGGAAAAGTGACTGAAATCTGGCGAAGAGCTGAGCAAGCACCATTGTTCCCTTTCAGACCCCTTCCCCACACAACAAAGCCACATGGGTTACTCCGCTCTGGTGAACACCTAAGGCTCTGCCCCTCACTGTGTAACAGGCACCTCAAGACAAAAAAAAAAAAAAAAAAAAAAAAAAAAAAAAAAAAAAAAAAAAAAAAAAAAAAAAAAAAAAAAAAAAAAAAAAAAAAAAAAAAAAAAAAAAAAAAAATGGCCCAAGCGAAAGAACAGATCAAGGCTCCAGAAAAATACAACTAAGCAACGAAGAGATAGCCAACTTATCAGATGCACAATTCAAAACACTGATAATCAGAATGCTCACAGAATTAGTTGAATTTGGCCACAAATTAGATGAAAAAATGAAGGCTACGCTATGTGAAATAAAGGAAAATGTACAGGGAATCAATAGTGATGGGAAAGAAACCAGTAATCAAATCAACGGTGTGGAGCAGAAGGAAGAAAGAAACATCCAATCAGAAAAGAATGAAGAAACAAGAATTTTAAAAAATGAGGAGAGGCTTAGGAACCTCCAGCACATCTTTAAACATTCCAACATCTGAAACATAGAGGTACCAGAAGGAGAAGAGGAAGAGCAACAAGTGGCAAATTATTTGAACAAATAATAAAGGAGAACTTCCCCAATCTGGCAAAGGAAATAGACTTCCAGGAAGTCCAGGAAGCTGAGAGAGTCCCAAAGAAGTTGGACCCAAGGAGGAACACACAAAGGCACATCATCATTACATTAGCCAAGATTAAAATGAAGGAAAGAATTCTAGAAGCAGCAAGGGATAAGGGGACAGTCACCTACAAAGGAGTTCCCATCAGACTGTCAGATGATTTCTCAAAAGAGACCTGACAGGCAAGAAGGGGCTGGAAAGAAGTATTCCAAGTCATGAAAGTCAAGGACCTACATCCAAGATTGCTCTCTCCAGCAAAGCTTTCATTTAGAATGGAAAGGCAGATAAAGTACTCAGATAAGGTCAAGTTCAAGGAGTTCATCATCACCAAGCCCTTATTATATGAAATGTTAAAGGGACTTATCTAAGAAAAAGAAGATAAAAAGCATGTATAGTAAAATGACAGCAAACTCACAATTATTAACAACCACTCCTAAAACAAAAACAAACACAAACTAAGCAAACAGCAAGAACAGGAACGGAAACACAGAAATGGAGATTACATGGAGGATTAGCAACAAGGGAGTGGGAGGGGAAGAGAGGGTGAAAAGGTACAGAGAATAAGTGGCATAGACAGTGGGTAGAAAATAGAAAGGGGGAGGGTAAGAATAGTGTAGGGAATGTAGATGCCAAAGAACTTATATGTATGACCCATGGACATGAACTAAAGGGGGGGAATGCAGGGTGGAGGGGAGTGAGGGAGGGAAAATGAGACAACTATAATAGCATAATCAATAAAATCCATTTAAAAAATAAAATAAAAATCAAAAGTTACATATTGGAAATGTTTCCTCCTAAGACCTGAGGTTGGGAAGCCCTATTTCTGCTTCCAAATGCTTGCAGGCTCCATGTGGTAAGTCAGAGTAATCATCATCTTCTCTGTGTTAGTCTGTGGCTTTCAGAAGCTACAACTACTTTTGGGGGAACAGATCCTGAGAGTGTAAGATGGTTCAGTTAGTTGGAGCTTGGTGATAAAAAGGGCAAAGGTACAGGTCAGGTTCTGTATGAATCAGCTTCACACTGGCTTAAAGGTTTTGACTCCCTCTAGGCCTAACATTATTCAAAGACATTTCCCTGATCTCAAGGGAGAAAAAGCAAGGGAGTATAGTGACTATCTTACTACCTCTGTCCTCTCTATATATGGCTGGAAACCGTCTCAAAGCACATGTCCAATATCAATACCTAATAGTAAGACAGCACATCATTCTCATGCTGTGTGCACCCTGGTTCAACAAACACCTCCTGAGCACTAATTATGGGCCAGGAGATGCAGTAAGTGCTGACAACATAAATGATGATAATAACATGGTCTCTACAGAGGGTTTTAATTATATCAGTCTTGTTTGATTTCCTAAGCTGGATGGTAGTTATTTAATCTTTATATTTTGTATCTCTGGATTATTTAATAATAAAAATTTAACCAACAGCAGACAACATGGTCTCTGTATTTTATAAATTTACAATGCTGTTTTCATACAATGGTGGTGTGTGCAACTCCTGAGTGCTATAGAAACATGGAGGGAGGTTTCCCAGTCCTTGGGGTGACAGTGGATCAGTGACAATTTCCTACAGAGATAACACCCAAGATCTATCTTGTAATATGGGAAGAAGTTGATCCAGACAAAGAAGGAGAAGGCCCTGTGAGTAAGGAAGGATGTCAGGGAACAGTCCAATATAACACCCTCCTCCCAGAAGTGAGAAGCTATTACATCAAAATGGGGGAAGTGAGGCTAGTGAGGACAGAAAGAAGAGGTCAAAGGCAATTTTTTTCTATACAAAAGGATTTTATCCTGCATTTAGAGCAAGTAATGAACAAATTATAGTTTAGACAAACACTTGTGGAAGTAGTGAGGAGAATGGATTGGAGGGAAGATTCCTGGGAGGTCGGGAGATGAGTTAAGAAGTATCAGCATTTGTTGAAGCAAAAGATGAAAAGATCAGTGGTAGCCATGATAGAAAAGATATGGACTCAGAAATGGCAAAGGGGTAAAACTGGTGTCAATTGATTTTCTCTTGGATGTAGGTGGTGACAGAGAGGTTAGCAATGTAGTAGAATGCACAGAGACATAGTCTCAAATAACTTGGATGAGAATTTAGTATCACATGAAGAAAAGAAAAGGCTGATCTTCCAAGTATCTTTTTACATTATCCTTTCAGCATTTCTGTTTGGCAGCTGGAAAACCAAGAAGGTGCTGGTGTAAATTTTCACTGTCTGTGGTGTGAGGGTGACACCAGTGAACACACCCAGTGAGACTATAGTGCATGCATCAGAGGTCTGCTGCACGCTTGACAGCTTCTCTTTTCCCCATGCTTTGTATTTTTTCCTTTTAGGGACATTGGGTCATAATTTAGCTTATGTAAAGCATAGATGGCCCATCAGGAAATCCAGTTTCCAGGTACACATGGGAGAAGAACAATCCTATCCACGCACATCTGTTACAAGTATTTCCAGACTCCACATTTTCATGTGATGTGTACAGACTACCAACCTGTCAATAGCCAACCCATCAGATGCACAGTTCAAAGCGCTGGTGATCAGGATGCTCACAGAATTGGTTGATTTTGCTCACAAATTAGATGAACAAATGAAGGCTAAAATAAGTGAAATGAAGGAAAACACACAGGGAACCAATAGTGATGGGAGGAAAACTGGGACTCAAATCAATGGAGTGGACCAGAAAGAAGAAAGAAACAACCAAACAGAAAACAAGGAAGAAACAGAATTCGAAAAAATGAGGAGAGGCTCAGGAACCTCAAGGACATCTTTACACTCCAACATCCGAATTATAGGGGCACCAGAAGGGGAAGAGCAAGAGCAACAAGTGGAAAACTTATTTGAACAAATCATAAAGGAGAACTTCCCCAATCTGGCAAAGGAAATAGACTTCTAGGAAGTCCAGGAAGCTCAGAGAGACCCAAAGAAGTTGGACCCAAGGAGGAACACACCAAGGCACATTATCATTACATTAGCCAAGATTAAAATGAAGAGGAGAATTCTAGAAGCAGCAAGGGGTAAGGGGACAGTCACCTGCAAAGGAATTCCCATCAGAGTGTCAGCTGATTTCTCAAAAGAGACCTTACAGGCAAGAAGGGGCTGGAAAGAAGTATTCCAAGTCATGGAAGTCAAGGACCTACATCCAAGATTATTCTATCCAGCAAAGCTGTCATTTAGAATGGAAGGGAAGATAAAGTGCTTCTCAGATAAGGTAAAGTTAAAGGAGTTCATCACCAAGCCCTTATTATATGAAATGTTAAGGGGACTTATCTAAGAAAAAGAAGATAAAAAATATGGCAGTAAGAAGACAGCAAACTCACAGATATTAACAACCATACCTAAAACAAAAGCAAACTAAGCAAACAGCTAGAACAGGAACAGAACCACAGAAATGGAGATCACATGGATGGTCAGCGACAGGGGAGTGGGAGGAGGAGAGAGGGTGAAAAGGTACAGAGAATAAGTAGCATAGATAGTAGGTAGAAAATAGACAGGGGGAGGGCAAGAATAGTGTGGGAAAAGTAGAAGCTAAAGAACTTACGATACATGGACATAAACTAAAGAGGGGGAATGTGGGTGGAAGGGGGTGTGCAGGGTGGAGGGGAATGAAGGGGGAGAAATGGGACACTGTAATAGCATAATCAATAAAATATATATATATATTTTTAATTATATTTTATTGATTATGCTATTACAGTTGTCCCATTTTCCCCCCCTTCATTACCCTCCACCCTGCACACCCCCTCCCACCCACATTCCCCCCTTTAGTTCATGCCCATGTGTCATAAGTTCTTTAGCTTCTACATTTCCCACACTACTCTTGCCCTCTCCCTGTCTATTTTCTCACATGGAGGGTTAGCAATAGGGGAGTGGGAAGAGGAGAGAGGGGGACAAGGTACATAGAACAAGTAGCATAGATGGTAGGTAGAAAATAAAATATATTTTTAAAAAAGAACCAAGAGAGAACAAATTTTGTAAGAATTTTTAAAATGCCTAGGTTTGATGGCCAGAGTACACTCTGCAGGAATTATTATTTAGTACAATAAGGACAGAGCAAGAATTAAATGTTTCAGATTCAGCAAGGGTGAACATTTCATCCCTAGTCTCAGCAGCAGCTGCACAGCCCCCATTAAGGACACTCGTAAACCAAGGGAAGTGATCAAAGGTATACTTCATTTGCTCCGATCTGGGTGGTCACCCTGCTCCATACACAACTGTGTATCCTTTCCTAATTAAACTGGGAGTTTAATGACTTTGTAGGATTTCTTCTTGTCTATCCGTAACTCACCTGAGATGCAACTGACACAATGATGAATTCTGAAATGTTTGGTTGGTGTCAGAAGTGGGGTTAATCAGATGAATTACCATCACTATTTGATTTTGGAAATGGTGCCAGAAAGTCAACAGATGAAACAGTGATCTAAAGAAGTGTGGGAGGAAGCCAGTGGGCCTACGGTGTGAGATCATTGGGTCACTGAGGAAAATGTTCGTGGAGGAGAGTTGAATCAGTGGAGTTCACTCCCTGTAGCTTTATCTTCAGAATAACAGGATTTGTAGATAACTAGAGAGGGATGCGTTAATGGCAAGGTAGCCCAACGTATAGTTTCCTAGTCTCTGCTGCGTTATACAAGAATAAAGTGATTGCATAAGACCACGACATCAACAAACTAATGGGATGGGGAGGTTCTGAAGAATATCTGTAGCTCTGCCTGGACTGGCAGTCAGTTAATGTCTAGACAGAAGTTATTTATCTGGCAGGGAAAATTAGAACAAAGATATGCTCTACTCCCTTTGTCAAAGTAGTTCAGAAGAAAGGGAGAGAGATTAGAAAAGTGTTACTTTTAATTTTACCTCCAGTTTCATTTTGTTTTTCTATGTAGAAGCCTTAAAAGGGAAATGTGAGCTTGAAACTTCATGACTTTGAAGCAGTCTGAAATCATTGTTTTCCCTGGGCAGGGTTTCAGAAATTCATTTGAACTTGAAAAAACCCTTTTTTTTCCCCCTAAATACAAAATTAAAAATATTTAAGTGAGGAATTAAATTTCATTTGGTAAAAGTGTAACATCTTCTGTGTCTCAGACGTTATTTTAGGACAAGGTGACCTGGCTGGATTGAAGCCAATTGAGATGTGGAGTGAGGCTGGCAACATGCCTGATATTTCCAAAGCTGTAAGTCTTTGGAAGCACAATTCTTCCCTTTTGGATTATTTTAGAAATTAGACTTTAGGGCACAGCTTGAGGGCAGGAGGATAACTGGACCACTCTCTCATTATTTAACAAAATAATAAAAGGTGAGGCATTGTTGTAGGTGATATACTGGTGTAGAGGCAGTGGGATGTTAAAAAGATAGTATTTAGGAAAGGAAAAATTCATTGTATTTGAGGAGAAAGGGTGTAAGAGTTAGTGGGCAAACTCCTGGATATAAACTGTCTTAATCAGGGCAGGTTGGGAATGGTACCAGAGTGTGGGATCGGTGTGACATACACAGCCAGTACAGCACAGAGCTGTGGTCTGCATCAGAACAAGCCACAGAGTGCTCACAGAGCGTTCTACTGAGCGATGTGGGCCAGGGACCCCTGGCTCTTCATGGACGTAATAGTGAAGTGGCCTGGGGTACAAGGGCACAAACTCTGAAGCAGATAACAGTTCTGAAGCAGTCAGGTTCCTAGGGGCTGCACGGCAGAAGCTGTCCTGAACACATGACAGGAGACAGACTTGGGAAAGTATATTGTGATCATGGTCCTTGGGCTTTATAAACTAAAGAGTATTCCATTAAAGAGATGTGGTGAGCTGTAGAGAAATGAGCTTTCTGAAATGCTGGGAAGCTGGAGGCAGAAATTTCATTTAGGAACATCTGTGTACTGACCATGCTCTTAATCCAGATGAAGAGGTGATTTTGCAGATGTTGAATCTGGCTTAAGAGCCAGAAAATCTTTATTCTTCTTTTAATTAATATAAATATAAAAATATACACACACCTCACATTTCTGAAGATCCATAATTTATGTACCATATTGTCTTCTTGGTATATATGTATATTTTTAAGACTTTATTTATTTATTCATTTTTAGACAGAGGGGAAGAGAGGGAGAAAGAGAGGGAGAGAAACATCAATGTGTGGTTGCCTCTTGCACTCCCTGTAATGGGGACCTGGTCCACAACCCACACATGTTCCCTGATTGTGAATCAAACCAGTGACCCTTTGGTTCACAGGCTGGTGCTCAATCCACTGAGCCATACCAGTCAGGTCTGGGTGTATATATATATTTTTATATATTGGATGAATTTGCATGTATATATTTTTCTAGAATGATTGCCATAAGTCCCGAATTCCTAAATAAATAAGGATAAATAAGGACAGTAAAGAGTCAAGATCTGAACTTTGGCTGAAGTCCTAGCTTTCACTGATCATGTCATAGAACAGTTGCCATCCCCTGTCAAGTTCTTTGAAAACCAAGGAAAACCATGAAGAGATACTGTTCTTCCTTCCACGTTGCTTCCAAAAGGCCTGATTCATTGATTGATTAAACTGACAACCAAATCGTACTCTATTGTCTAAGTGTTTTGTGTGCATGTTCTCTTCGTGAGTATCTTCCTTCTAATGTCTAACCTACTTGAATTCCAGTTTCTCTCTGTCTTGGATTTGGGGAGGAAACAGCAGGACTTTAACCTGCTCATCTCCCGATGATTGGATGCAGTCCCACTAAGATATCCCCAAAATTATTGTCTGTTTTGCAGTGAAAGGTAAAAGAAAGAGCCAGAACAGCAGGTCCTGCACCAATCCTAAACCAACTTTGATGAAGCCATTCTCCACTGTATCAGTTTTTCCCCTCATATCTATAACCCAGCTCTGCTGACCTTGGACCAAATGACTCCAACTCCAGAGCGAACGTATTAGACATGTAAGTGCAGAGTCTCTTACCAGATGCCAAGAGATCATTGATGAGCACAAGGAACTTCTCATGAGCCACTTGGGCATCAGTCATGAGAAACACCGTACTGAGATTCTTTACCCCGGCTTTCAGGCACAGGCTGGCCAGGTCCATCTGCAAAAACAGTCACCATCAGAGACCTCTGAGAAGAAGGATTTCTTACAGGAGACCCCCATTCACTCTTTAGGAATGGGGTCACTTTCTTGTTTCCTTTCATGGGAAATAAAGCAAAATGGCAATGAGGGATGAGCTTTATGTTGCACTGACAGTCTGAAAAATATGCTCGTTCCCAGGCCTTGATTCCAATTGGGAAGGGCAAGTAAAATTAAACAGTGATGATCTTTAGTTCTGTGGCTTTTGTATTATCTTCTAGAGCTCCTGCTTTGTGCAGAGGTAAGAGTTTTCCAAAGGACAGAGAAGACTTATCATGCAAGTGAGTGACCTGTCCCAGAAGCAAGGGATTACTCTTGATCTTGAGAGAAGAATCATGTACCTGGGGATGGATATATTGTATTCTAGCAACATTTTGTTTTCTTATGACTAGCTCTAGCACAGGACTTGTGTTAGAAAAAAATATATTGGGAGACACACATACTCACCTGGTAGGAAATTATATCCATTCAAAACTGCAGGTAGATAGAGGGTGGGGCTAGAATGCTGAGCCCTGAAGTTTTCCAGCTTAGTCAGTCTCAGTTCCTTTGCTGATCTCTCTCACAAAGCTCAGCCATCACTCCCTAACCTTGGTCTTCTGCCTCTTGCACCATTCCAAGCTCCTTCTCTAACAGCCTCATACATTTCCTTAGAGAAGTCCTTCCTTCATGTTCAAATAAATTCCCCTTTAAAGTTAATAAGCTCCCTTTTAGATCAATGGTTCTCAACCTTATATATTTGCAAAATTACCAAAGACAATGAATGTTTCTCAGCTCTTTGGAATCCTCTGGGTGATGTTTTGAAAATTCCTGATGCCCAGGCAACTCCCCAGACTAGTTAAGTCAGAATTTCTGGAGGGTGGGATGCTGGCATCAGCATTATTTGAAGGGTATTTCCGTATATAGCCAAGGTTGAGAAACACAGTCTTAGGTTATCCTATAAATGCATAATTCTCATAGGCACTATGTTGTCTCCTTTTTTTTGGAAACGGTAAAGATTGACCTGATGTGACCCTGGTGCGTGGAAGACCTTAGATTCAGCCAGTCACTGGAAGGCTGAGCTGTGTTTCACAGCTGCAGTGAGCATCACTGGCTGGGAGACTGTGAAGGTGGGTAGGTCTGGCTCAAGGCTGGCTAGAATTCTTCCAGGGTCAGTGAGAGCAGCATTGTGCTGGAAACCCCATCATGTCTCCCTACCATGTCTCTATTGTGGCCAGGGATAAAAGGAGGGAGTGTTGGATGAAGTGACCTTTGAAGTCTTTTTATAGAACTTTTCTTCACTTTCCAGAGTGTACATTGTGGCTCCTAAGTGCCTGATGTCTGAAACCAGGAAATGTCACCAAAGGTCCCAGTGGCTGAGGGTTACCGAACATCTTTCAAAATATAAATTTCTTATAAAACTTGGACAGACTGTCAGAGTTCCTTCTAAGTCATTAGAGCTGCTGGAGAGCTGAGTGCTGAATTTGATATATTAGGTTGGCCAAAAAGTTTGTTTGTTTTTTCCCATAAGATGGCTCTAGTGGTGCTTAGTTGTCTTTAACTTCATTCAAAATGATTTTGTTAGATTGTATTGTGACAGCTGTCATATCAGTGTGTGTTAAAAAACTTATCAAAATTGGTGATTTTTTTTTGTGTAACCATTTTAATATTGAAGATGGAAGAAAATATGCAACATTTTCAGCATATTATGCTTTATTATTTCAAGAAAGGTAAAAACACAACTGAAACATTAAAAAAGTTTTGTGCTGTGTATGGAGAAGGTGTTGTGACTGACTGAATGTGTCAAAAGTGCTTTGCAAAGTTTCCTGCTGCAAATTTCTTGCTGGAGGATGCTCCGAGGTTGGGTAGACCAGCTGAAGCCCTTGATAGTGATCAAACTGAGGCATTAATTCAGAACAATCAATGTTATACTACGTGGGAGATAGCTGACATCCTCAAAATACTCAAATCAATAAAGTTCTTGGTGAAAATAAAATGGAAAAAAATAAGTGGACTTTTTGGCCAATCCAACAGATGTGCTCCGGATTTGGACACGAGCTGAAGCTGCACAGGTCGGACAAAGACCCTGAGGCCTCACACCCCAGCCCTGGGGAGGCCAGTGTCCTTGGGCTGAGACTGATGAGGAAAGAGCGCCTCAGTCATCAGCCCAGAATCTAAGAAGAAAATGGGCAGGCATTAAGCGAAGGTTCTGGGCAAGGGAACTGAAGGGCTGATGAGAGGAAGCTATGAGTAGCGGGAGGAAGGCCGAGTCTCCTCCTGGCAGCAGCCTGGCCCTCTCACCTTGAAGTCTGGGATCTGGTAGCCTTTCCTCAGCGTGATCTGGAACACGTCCATGGAGCTGATGAAGGCCGCCAGCCTGGTCAGACTCTGCTTGCCGCTGCCCCCCAAGCCCACCAGCAGTGCGTTTCCCCTCGGGGCCTCCAGGATGCGATTGATGCGGCATCTGAAGGGAAGGAGGCAGGAAAATGTGGCTCCAGTCACTCTCCTCTGTGAGGAGCATGCGCGAAGAGTGAGCACCAGGACCCTCCTTGGAGGCTGAGCATCGGCCCAGCTGTGGGAAACTTGAGTTCAATTGTCCCCAGACCTGGCCTTGCCTTCTTGACCAAGTGGAATGAAGCCGCCACTGGTGAACTAGCGCAGTGGAGGAACAGCTCAGGGCTGCCAGGCAGGAGTGGGGTGCAGGCATGGGGATGTGATGGTCTGGGGAGCAGACCAGGCCTTCCCCTCCCGGCCCTCCCCACCCATGCCTGACTCTGCCATACCTCCCCACTTCATTTTGCTTCATCTATCTGTGCTTTTTTAGGCAAGAGGAGGGGACAGGTAAAAGAGAAAGGTAGAAAGCATGCAGTTAGAAAAAAAATCAGGGGAAGGCTGGAGGACAAGCATAGAACAGTTTGTTTCTCCTAGGAGAGAAGCAGCAAAATTAAAGCCAGTGAATGACAGAGAGCCCTGCCATGGCTGTTAGCTCTCTCTGTTCTATCCTTCCTGGATGGACGTCGATGCCCTTATAATGAGTGTTTGTGGATGCTTCTACAAGGCACCACTTCCTTGGCTTCTGGACTCTTTCCTTTGCAGCTATACTTACCACTGTCAGTGAGCATACCCTCACCCCAGCTGTGGGGAGATATTCCCAGGCCCTGGGCTTAGACCACCCCTCACTGCCTAGGAGCCCACTCCTCCTGCCCCTCCTCAAATGCTACTGAGCTGTTCACAGCCTGCCCTCCAGGACACAGCAGCAGCCTTTTAAAAAAAATTCCCTTCAGTACTATGTACATACCTATGTGAGGTACCTACATTCTTGCAAGAATAACTCCTATGCCCTTTTATTTTATCATCTTAAAAATAATAACTATTTATTGTAAAAATGCATAAAATAGAAAAACTATAATTCTATTTTGCATATTCACTACTGACATTAATTGTATGTTCTTCTGAAATTTTCCCTGGTGTCTATATGCTTATAGGTATATATTTATGTGTGTATATATTTATGTGTATATACATTTATTACATCTGAAACCTTAATATACTTTTATTCCATATATTTTTTAATTTTATTTTAATTGTTGTTCAAGTACAGTTTTCTGCTCCCATCCCAGCCCACCCCCCGGCCCTCCCCACCTCCCTCCTGTTTCTACCTCCCCTTGTTTTTTGTCCGTGTGTCCTTTATACTTGTTCCTGCAAACCCTTCCCCTTTTCCCCTGAAATTCCCTCCCCTCTCCCTTCTGCTCACTGTCAGCCTGTTCTCTATTCCAGTGTCTTTATTCCATATATTTTCAAAGTTGCATTCACATTTATACTGAACATAGAGTTTTGAGATCAATTTTTTCATTTAGCAGTATATTGTGATTATTTCCCTGTGCCACTGAGGAATCTGCTAAACCATGCTTTAATTGTGGAACAAGATTCCATTATATAGAATAACTCCCTTGTCTGCAATAGCCTACTGTTGGATGTTTAGGTTGTTTCCAACATTTTCCAGTTTTAAATAATGCCATGTGAATACTTTTCATTTATACATCTATGTCCATAGGATAAGATCCCAGAAGAAAAGCTGCCAAGTCAAACAGTAAAACAATTTTATGGCTTTTTGAAAAACTGACCCCCAGAATGGTGGCACCAATTTATACTCTTCTTAAGTAGGATTGGTCAAAAGGTGAATCGATTGTATTGGAGACTGAGAATATGTAAGATTAAGCTAGTTGAATGAAAATGTGTTAAGTCAGTGAATTTGGGGATACATATCACAGTAACAAAGCCACTGTGGAGAAGTGGGTAAGATAAGGAGGAAGAGACAACAGTGTTGTTGGCCTTGGGATGAGAAGAATGTGCAAAATAAGAACTCAGGTCAAGTCCAACCACAGAGAGCAGGGGGTAAATCTGAGATTGCATTGCACAGGCTATAGTCCTGTGTCCCTGTCTTGTGTTAATGACACTATAACAAAAATTCCATATTCAAATTAAGTAATAGTAATTAGAGGTAGAGCAGCTTAGGGTCTAGCTAACCCCAATTTGGAGGAGGGCTTGAGGGAAGTTTTGGGGAGTGGAGTTTGATGCATCAACAAAATGCATGTGTGAGTTTAAAGGGCTCATGCTAAGCTTCTGTGGTTTGAATTTCATTACTGCAAATTTCTTGCACATACTGATGACTTGGTCATAGAATTACCATCAATAAACTTAATGTCTATGGATCCTTATTGCCTCATCTCTCCTATGGGACACATTTATTTTTTGAAAGAAGATGCTAGCAGAAGTGTTAGTCAACAACTCCCACTTCCAGCAGATTGGAGAGACTTGCCTCCACCCTTGTTGACACTGGGTCTTATTTTTTTTTTAAAAAAGAAGCAATTCTTCGTTTAAAAATTTTAAATTTATTTTTATTTTCACCAAGAAGGGAGAAAGAGAGGAAGAGAAACATCAGTGTGTGGTTGCCTCTTGCACACCCTCTAATGGGGACCTGGCCTGCAACCCAAGTATGTGCTATGACTGGGTATCAAACCAGTGACCCTTTGGTTTGCAGGCTGGTGCTCAGTCCACTGAGCCACACCAGCCAGGGCTGGAGCTTATTTTTTAATCTTTGCCTATTTAATGGTTGAAACAATTATGGTTTTAATTTTTTGATTTCTAGAGAATTGAACATTTTTCTTCTTATTATTTCTTCTTTTATAATTTTTCTTTTCTTGTCCATTGCCCATTTCTCAACTGAAGTATTCTTCTAAATTTGTAAGACCCTGCTACGTATGTTTCAAAATATCCCCCTACTTGGGCACTTATATATTTTAGTTTTAATGTTTCAGATGTACAGAAACATTTAGGTTTTTGGACTTACTTAAACTGTATGTCACTAAATTTATGTATTTATTCCCCCAAATAATTAGGAGTTATTAATTGATCTACATTTAGTTCTTTTATGATTTTACTTTCTTTATAATTTTTATTATAATACTTGTACCGTCTTGTATAAGATTTACCATTCTCTTGCTCCCTTATTAAGCCACACTTTCTAGACATTGGAAAAGTGTCTATGCCATCATGTATTCTGTGTAGCCTTAGCACACTAAAAGTGTTCCATACAGTTCTCTTAAAGAGGACGATACGTGTCTTATACTCAGCATTGCATCTGGGGTGATGTACATAATCATTCATGATGCCAGGGGCAAGGAATCATCTGCTTTCTGTCTGTATTGGATGGTGTCTGACTACAATGAAGAAAGGAGAAACCGTGGTGCTAAGATATCCAGGTACTCTTTTCTAATTAAAAAAGGAGGGGGCAGAAATGGATTACTACAGGAGAGAGGCAAGCATGGAGGATGAAGAGGAGAAGTCCAACTGGGTGCTCTGGGCCGCCTAACACTAGCTCTATTCTAGAAGACCTCAACTCAGCTTAGCATGGTCCATGTGATTCAATATCTAAATGGAAAATACATCATTAGTGGTGACATTTCCAAAGAAGGATGGTTCAGTCTGCAACTGTCAGAATTGGACTCCAGCTGGGGATTCATTAACAACCTCTGACGAAGGCAAAGGACTCTGCATTTAAATTACAAAATTTAAAAAGAAGATCAATATTCTAGAGGGCTGCTGGGCCAGAAAAGCAAGGCAGTCTAAGTTAATTCATTACTGAATTTCTGGGTGATCACAAACAAAAGCTGAAGTTGCACCACAGCACAGCTGGAGGAAACTGGCGCATTGAAGAGTGAACGGGAGTGCACTCGAGCCCTGGCAGGACACACAAAAGAAGGGGAGCAAGAGAAGTACATCTGATTTTTTTTCTAAGAGAAAAGAAGAAGAGGCAGAAAAGGATATATGAGAATGGAGAGAAGAAAATATAGATTAAGAATATGCCAAAAGCAGGGAGAAAGATTCAGTGTGAGGCTTCGTCAGAGAGCAGAACAAGAACGTGTGGTCATGAAGGAAGGCCATAGGAAAGCAGAACGGTACTGTGAAGGCAAGAAAACAACAGCACAAAGAGAAAAGACAAACATTTATGGACTGCTTATTGACTGCAAAGCACTTCACCCAGAGCAACGGCCCTACAACAGAGGTATTCTTATTACCCTTATTTTGCAGAGGAGGAAATTGGGGCTTGGGATTGAGGAAGTTCAGTGTCCTTCACAAAGGGACACAGCCCAATAGTGACAGAACCAGGACAGAAACCTGGGTCTGGCTCTATGTACAGTACATGTGCTCATAATAATCCACAGTACCTGTAACTAACTACTCCACATAAGTTCAGGGCAAAAGGAGCAAAGCTTAGGAAAGGTGTAGGGGAATCAAACAAAAGAAAATGTTAAGAACCCATGTGGTGAGAATAGCCAGATAATATCATTTTGATAATATGCTTGTCGATATGAACATGGGCCTTATTGTACCTATAAACATAGGCGCTCGCCTTGGCTGGCCCCTTGGGCCCTGGCCAGGCCTGTGATATCCTGGGAATTGTGTACTGGGGCATCCTTTCTGCCCTGCCTAGACCCACCTGGGGTATAAAAGGGTGGGACATCCTTGCAGTGAGTCCAGACCCCCCCTACATTGGGCACTGGGTGCAGTGATGAGAGGTCATTGAATCTTCCAAAATTATTAGGTTATCTGTGTCTCTCACTGTATGGTTCAGTGTTCTGCTTTATGCTCTTTCTGGCTGGTAGAAGCTGCAAAGATTTGGGTTGAGGAGGCTCAGAAGGAGAGGAAAGGGCAGTGCAAGAATGAAGTCATGGGACACTGATACTTTTAAGTGTTCCATCCAAATACACTTTATTCTTCAGAATTGCCCCTCCAGATGGTAATTTCCACTGTTTTTCCACTGCTAAAACAGCATCAGTCTGTTGATCACCCATGTTGAAAATCACACTGACTGTGACACAGGCTCAGGTAGCTCTCAAACATTAGTGAACAGACACTTTGAAACCATTATTCACTGACCACCACCTATGTGCCAGACACTGTCCAAGGTCCCAGGGATTTGGTGGCCAGTGAGACAAGGTCTGTGCTCAAGGAGCTTACACTGCACCAGGGGAAAAGCAAAAGGCACATGAGGAAGCACCATAGCATGACTGCTGAGAGCAAACACTCCAAAGCCTGGCGTTGTGAGTGTTAGCTGTGGCTGCCTGTTTCTGGAGTGTGTAATGTTCAATCTTGCTTTCTTCAGGGTTTTGGTGAAAACTAAATGAACTGATGTACACAAAGCACAGGCACCAGACCTGTAGTGACTTCTCTAGTGAGTGGAGCTCTTACATGCCACCCCACATGCTGCCTTCTCAGCGAGGCTTTTCTGACCACCTCATTCCAAGTCACAGCCACCCCACAGCACGCTCTATCCTCATTATTTATTCTCATGTGATGTGCTAAGAATTTGTGTTGAGTACCTGCTATGTTCTGGACACTGTCCTAGGTATTAGGGATCTAGCAGTGAATAAAACAAGGGCCTGAACTCATACTAAGACATCCATCAGATGAATGGATGGATGTAAACAAATAGAGTGGTTAATCATGACAAATGCAGCAGAGCAGTCATGTAATACAAGGGCAGGGCCCACCAGTGACAACTGAATTTAGCAAGAGGTAGGTCTTTGGTGACATCAGTAAGAGCTTCCTTGTTTGAGTGGTAATAAGTAGAGTGAAAAGAGGATGAAAAATGGGAAGGTGTGACAAGTAAACCCTCTTGATGAGTTTGGTTGTAAATAGGAGAGAAATGGGGAAGTGGATGAAAAGGGATGGTAGAATTAAGAATAGCCAATTCTTTTTGGACAAACGATAATATGGCATGTTTACATTAATGCATATAATCAGGGAATTAATGAATTAATGATGATGAGGTAAGAAGGAAGAGAGAGGGAGAGAGAGAGAAGATGGGAAAGAACTGGGGAGGAGAGGAAATTGCAGGGAGGAGCAGAGTCACTGAGAAGGTGAGAGGAGATGTCTAGTGCACAGCTGGAAGAACTGACCTTAGATATGAACAGTCACTGAACTGTTAGGAAAGTCAGTATTTGTGTGTGGGATGCAGGTGGGATACAGATAGGCTGTTAGATTTGATGGCCAGGAGATAAGAAAATTCTCTTCTGGTTGCTTTCCTTATCTCAGTGAAGTAAGAGCTGTGCTCATTAGCTGTGAAGGAAGAGAGGGGAGGGGTGTTAAAAGCTCAAGATGAAAAACTGTGATGCAGCCACCAGAGGGTAGGGAAGTTAGCAAGGGTGGTGGAGGAAGATTTTTACCAAGGTTGAGGCCCCCTTTGATATTTGTGTCTGAAAATCTGAAGCAAACCAAGTTAGCATGGTGGGGGATTGTTCTTCAATAATCTTCAGGTACTTAGGGGCAGGTGTGGACCAATAAGACAGTGGGGTTTAATGATGACAGTGGGGTTTTCTCACATGGATGCAATCAATGACAGGAAAGTTAGGGAGCTTGCACCAGGATGATTGAGTCTGTGGTGGTGCAGGAAAGAAAAGACTAAAGGGTAAAGCCCTGGCTGGTGTAGCTCAGTGGATTAAGCATAGGCCTGTGAACCAAAGGGTCGACAGTTCGATTCCCACTCAGGGCACAAGACTGAGTTGCAGGCCAGGTCCCCAGGAGGGGATGCATGAGAGGCAAACAGACATTGATGTTTCTCTCCCTCTTTCTGTCTCCCTTCCCTTCTCTCTAAAAATGAATAAATAAAATCTTTAAGAAAAAAAAAGACTAAGGGGTAAAAGAGTTCAAGAAAGCAGTTCATTTCTCTTCATGGAATAAAGTTTTGATAAAGTTTAAGAACATCTGGAATAAAAACTAGATGGGTGAATGGAAGGGGAGGAAGTATTAGTCAGAGAGTGAAATGCTTGACATGGAGGATTTGGAGGTGGGCTCATTACTGATGACGGAAGTTCTAGGACAGCACATGCAAATAAATGGCTGAGGTGGGATGCAGGGAAGAGCACTGGAGCTATGGAGGCTGAGGACAAAAAGACAAGGTGTTGCACAGGTGCCAGGAGAGAAGGAAGGTATGACCAAGGACAGGACAATCTTTGCACCAAGGTCACTGGTAAATGGAACCGGATGCTAGCAGTAACAAGAAAAGGCAATGAGAACGGAAGTCCAATTACTTGTGCTTCAGGAAAAAAAAAAAAAAAAAAAAAAACCCTGGACTTTGTAAAGGATGAAAGGAGAAATGGTTTAAATATGCTACTGGGATGAGGTGGGGGTAAGGAGGTATCTACTTCTCTCTAGGCCCTGGGGTCCATAGAATGGGGAAGAAAAATCAGCCTCCCTCAACTAGGGGGCCAGTAAAGTTTCAGGAAGATTTTGTCAATGTAGGAACAGTTCAGAGGAGTTGAAAGTGGAGTCGATTTTTCTGCTGAAGACCGTGAGTATCAGGAGACAGGGAGGAAGAATGTGGGCAGGCAGCAAGGAGTGGTGAAGGGGACACAGAATGAAGGATGTAAAGAGCAGGATAAGGTAGCACTGGCATGAATGTAAAGTATCTGGGAGGCTTGGTGACTATGTCAGCAATTCATTTGATAGCTACACCTGTGAGGATGTTTAACTTTGGAGATACATGTGCACTTAAATGAAAACTCCAATCTCATTATTATAAAATTGGTCCTTGGACTAGTATGGGATGGAGATGCAGGTTTGGCTCTGTCTGGTGCTCCGTTTGTTATCTCACATTTTCCCGTGGTGTCACTGTGGTCCAGCCCAGAGACAGTAAGTGACAGACAAGGAAATAAATCCTGTCTTGCCTGCATTCAGCTCTATGGTGTCCCCTAGGGCCAGTGGCAGGAGTAGCAGCTGCTGCTCTCCCAGCTGCCACCGTGACCTCCACAGAAGAAGCAGTAGCTGGTTTCCTGGTTTTGTCTAAACGTCCTCAAATGCCTGAGTGAGGCCCCAGACAGTAGGGAGAGGAGGCAGCTGAGAAAAGAAAACAAGAGAAGCATACTTACACATGCCGCATGGCATCCTCAAAGAGAACCAGGTCCATCACTGTGTTGACTTCATTGTGACTCTCCAAGGCGTCCACCAATGTTTGGGCTAACAGCTCCCACGATTGCACAGGCATGTACTTGGGCTCACCAATGCCATTTGCAAAGTGGCAATACATGTTCAGGCTTTGAGTGTGCTCCACAGTCTCTTCAATATCCTGGTGAGGAGACACAGTACCAAGCACCCTCCTTATTGAATCTCAGCTCTGGTTCCACACAGAGTAGAGAAACCTGAGTTCCCATTTCTCTCTACACACTCTCCCAAAATGAAATCAGTGCTGATCCCAACATTGTCCCTCTTAAGAAGCCCACTGAGACGGATGTTTAACACTTGTTTATCATCTCCACAAAGTCATGGATGGTGCTTGCTACTCCTTTTGGGCTGAGGATGGGTAGTGGAAGGTGGGAGGTACCCTTCTCACAAGTACCATCAGAAATGGGTTCCATCTCTGAGCAGAGTACATGGGGACATGGTGGGTATTTCTCTGAGCAGGGTCTTTTTCACCAGTGCTGAGGGAAGGAGATCATGATGCACCCAGTGACCTCATCCCTCCACCATGCATTCTGACGTGCCTTGCTCTGCAATCCACAGCAATGTTATAAAACATCCTTGCTGTTTCCTGTGATAACGCACACTAGAGGAAGCAAGCCCCAGCTCCATAAGCTCAGCACAGAGAGATTAGTTTCTGAAGAATGTGCCACCAGCCATCCTTAGGTGACTGTTTGTTTATAAGGACATTGATAATCCTAAAACATTTGCAGTAGAACCCCCTATTTATGAAACTTCCATGAAGATTTGGATTTCTTGTGTGTCAACTCTTGTCCCCAGGACAAACCTTACCATGTTTAATAAATACCTAGCACAACTCAGCTTAGAAGATAGAGTCTGTGTCTCTTCACTGCCAATCCAGTCTCTAAGTATTGAAGACATGGCTAATATTTTTTTTGATTCAGAAAAGAATTACTTACTTATCAAAACACAAAGACTTGAGATTTCAAGAGTAAGAAGAGTTGTAGAGGAAGTAAGTCCAAGAAAGAATAAGTTTTCTAATGCATAAGTAAAATTTATACCAGCACAAGCAATAGTCCCCAACTGCCATTCTTTTCTCCTAAAGTTCAGACTGGGAGGTCCACCTGGAAAACAGGTAACCAGCATGGTGGTGACCAGCAGGGGCATTGCCTGGGACACAGGAGCACTGTAGGGTGGACCTTCAATGTGGTACCTTACATATAAGCCCATGAGGCAAGATTCATCAAACCTAATGGAGGGGAAGTGAGGATGACAGTGATATCCATAGAGAAGCCAAGAATGTTGCCTGGTTGTAAGATGAAAGGAGTAGAAAGAGTTAAATAGCAAAGAGTTATTATATTTTAAAGGTAGTTTCAAGGCTATAGAAAACCCTTAAGCTATTCTGGTTTTGCTAGACTGTGGCAATAAATGTCCAGATATTTGGATAAGATTTAATGCAAGGCAAGAGAGCCATTCTTGCTACTTGAGAAGAACATGTGGGAAAGTGATGTGGGAGTCCATTTGTCCAGTTTGAAAATGAGCTAATACACTGGGAATGAGTCCTGATGGCAGTCAATTTACAGATCTAGCAGAGGAACAGCCAAAGTGCAGGCTGAAAAGCCTGGAATACAAAGATACTTTGATAAACAGATCACATCTCCAATTTTGTGATCAGAGCCAGGCTGTATGGAAGGGCAAGAGAAAACCAACCCATGCAATGAATCAAAGATTTCTTAATAGTGACTCTTTTCCCTTAGATGGTCAAAAATAAAAAAAAAAAAAAAACTGGACAGCACACAACCATAGCTGTCCAGTGTGAATGCATCAAAATTATACGTAATGGTCAGATTGGAAAAAAATACAATATACTTTTGGTGTGCCACAGAATTTTAGTGATTAGTTTATCTGTGCTTGTCGCATAACTGGTTGAAGGTTGAAAGGAATGCCTTTGGAATTTTAATTTTGGCTCAACACTGCTCATACACAATACCGGTTTCCCTCAACATATGCATATATCTTGCCAAAAAGATGGTTGTAAGAGAAGTTTCACACAATCAGGATGGCTGGACAAGGATGAAAAGTGTGTGTGTTATTGTCCCCCAGCACGAACTCTGTTTAGAGCTGCCTCAGCCACAGGCAAGGAGCAGCCCTGGGGTGTGCCTTCCTAGGCACTCGGGCTCCAGCAGTGGATGGGGTGGTGACGTCTTACCCATGGTACAGTAACAAGATAGAGTGAGTCATTCTATCCCTGATCCCTAGAAGCAGGAAAGGACCAAGAATTTTGCTTTTACAGTAATAAAAATCAAGAATGAAATGATTATATTTTCAGTAAAGCCAAATATTAGAGTTCAACTTCCAAAAATTCCATTGTTAGGAACAGAGCAAGATTTCTTCACCAAGTTTATGCTGTGACACTATTTATTCATATTATGACCCTGTATTTGCAGTAAGACTGAAATTAATGCTTATTTCTACAGAGATTCTAACAGTGAAAAAAGGATAAAATTCATTTGAAAGGGAAGGTATAAATGCTATTTGTGCTGAAATAAAAATGTACACTAACACAACACCCCCCCAACCCCGCCACCAAAATGTTATTGGGAGAGGATAAGGACAGCATTAATTGTGTCTGGGTCTATGATCAGAAGTACGTGTTCTCAGGGCCCAGACCCACGTAGAAACCTCTGTCTCAGGCACGGAGTGTTGCCACACTGAAGCTGGCTTAGACCAATCTAAGGAGACAGTAAAGGCTCATTGGCAGAGCTAACCACAGAGGAATATATTGGCAAATTCTACAATGCTCAGATAGGAGTATCTAACATAGGAGAGTGCTGAACATTGGACCATATAAAAATGATGGGGTAAGTGGAGGAATTCAAAGTGCTTGAACTAGGAAAGGGAAGACTGAGATAAGTTACTTAAAATGCTGTGCAGCCCTGGCTGGTGTCGCTCAGTGGATTGAGCACCAGTCTGTGAACTGAAGGGTTGCAGGTTCTATTCCCAGTCAGGGTACATGCCTGGGTTGCAGGCTTGGTCAGGTCCCCAGTAGGGGGCCTGTGAGAGGCAACCACACATTGATGTTTCTCTCCCTCTCTTTCTCCCTCCCTTCCCCTCTGTCTAAACGAAATCAATCAATCAATCAATCAATCTTTTTAGAAAGTGCTGTGCAAAGATTTATAAAGCTGTCCTATAAGTCTGGGTGGACAGTAACCATTTTCAGAGATAGACCCAGGATCTTATCAGGAAAACATGTGGAGAGCTAAACCTAAGGAGGTGAACATAGGGACAACATGATACATTTAAATACAAGATTGATTATTCTAAGTTGAAGAGAGGACAGACAAGCAGTGCATGTGAAAAACATGGGGCTTTGTTCAACAAAAGGCTCAGTGTTAGCTGTGGGGTGATTTTTACACTAAGAAATGTTATCTGATCTTAGGATGTGATAGTGTATCACTGTTTCCAAGGTATATTCTATGAACCATTCATTCTGAAAATTATTAATAGCTTTGATGGAAGGAAAGAGGTGTAGGGTCCAAATGATTGGGAAATGGTATATGAATCAGGGTCATTCAAGCTGTTCAGGGCTTCAATGTGGAATGCACTGAATTTCTAAGAAAGGAATATGATATGATGTTGTTTCTCAACTTGAGAAATCTCAGATACCTTTTTCCAAAGGAGTGTATTGTGGTATAACTATTTAGCAGAACACACTTTGGAAAACAGAGTAACAAAGTTATGGTGTATAAGAAAAGGGGAATGATGATCTTGCTTTTGGTCAGACATTAGCTGAGGCTGGGGTGAAAGTCAGGCACCATGATTTCAGAGGAGAAAGCAATGGGAGAATAACAAAGATGATGTCAAATAACTCTGAGTTTGAAACAAGCCATGTCAGGAATGGCTACAAGAACTGAGACTATTTGGCTTGAAGAAGAGAAGCCCTAGGAAGGGTGAGATAAATGGCCTTAAAATATTTGAAGGTTTGTTTTATAGACATAGGATTAGGAGACAGGGAAATACATTTTGGATCATTATTAGAATCAATCTTCAGTTTTTAAAATTGTTCCAAAGTCCCCAAATTTCAAAGTTGTTCTAAAGTTTCAGTTATTCGCAGTTTCAAAGTGGCTGCTTTAGGGAAGATGATATTGGGCCTTTCCAAGGATGCTGGCATGTCAACTGGGATGACTGACCCGGGAAAGGCCACTGAGGGGAGTTAGCGCAAACTTGGATTGGCTGATATCTACAGTCCTTCTCAACATTGAGATCTGTGATTGATTTGCCTTTTCTTGCCCCAGCATTTTTCACCTTGGCAAAATAATGATAGAGTTTTCTTTCCTTATGTAATCTCTGATTTTCTCTAATTTATGGGCTAGATATTGATCATTTTGGTTATCATCTGCATAATTATCACTATTTTTCAAATGTAAAAAAATTTCCCAGGGCAATACTCACATCAAAAATTTTCTTGACCACTTCTATCTGGATTTTATCAAAAATTTCAAAGTCCTTTTCTTCCATCAGCTTATCTCGATAAACACGATTTGCTTCATGCAGATAGAGCTTTATTAGGTCCTGTGTGGACTTTATACATTCCACCGAGGAGAAGAGAATGCCCTTCAAGGATAACAGACAAAAAAGTAACATGAATAACAACTTAAAACTATGACAGGTACAATGTATTGAGGCCAGTTATGTAACAGGTATGGACTAGATGTTTTGCCAGACAAAGCTCATTTAACCATCATGACCATCCCATAAAGTCATTTTTATTATATCTACTTTGTATAATTTGGAAATTGGGATTTAGAAAGATAGGAAGCATGCCCAATCACATAGCGTATGGCCTTAGTCCAGAACTGAAAGGTATTCAAATCAGTTTGCCTGACCTTACTTAGATCCTGGAATTTTAACTGTTACTTTCCAAATCACCACACTGAGGAAAGATGTGGCTTCTCTGCTGTATTCCAATTCCTTAAGTGCCATTTTGAAAACTAGTCTAAGCCACAAGTGCTTATGTGAAATCCAAATGAGGAAAAAGGGCTGGAATGCATATAGCGAACCTTTGCAGGTTATTAGCACATTTATTTATCTCTAGGAGGTCCTCCTTCCTGTCTAACACAGAGATTAATCCACATATTTACTGTTTTTTCAAATTTCTGTCACATCTCTGCTGCTATTAGCCAGTGTCTTAGCTTTCTTTTTCACTGAAAAATAAAGACCATCAAGATTGGAGCCCCTCAGCAACTTCAATAAGTCCTGTAACTTAAAATTCATTCATTCCTGGGTTTGCCTTCATTGCTTTCTTTCTTGTCTTAGAGAAAAGGCAGTCATTTAATTGTTTGCCATTCCCAGCAGACTAATGCTCAGATTCAACAGCATGGCATAAAGGTCTAGTTATAATATGATTACCAGTCTGCTTTCTCAAGATCACTCTGATCACCACATCCCATAAAATATAGATTTCAGTTTCACAAAGCTCAAATTGCTTTCTGTGCTTCATGTCTTTTTCTTTGTTTGCTCTGCTCATATTTCAAGCTCCAGATCAATTGGCATCCTTGGTTGGAGTCCTCCCTGACAACTTCTTCCGTGTCCAACATCACTTCCCTGATGTGGCCCACATAACCCTTTATGTATAAATATCTATTTATAAAAGAATTATTAGGTTCTAAAATTATTTTTCTTTGTTCAGGTTTGCATCTTCCAGGTCATGGCGAGTGTCTCAAAGTCAGAGAAATGGAGAGATTTCATTTTGGATATGGTTTGTTTTAATAATTTTATTACTAGCACCTAGCACAGTGCCTGGCATATACTAGATTCTCAGTGGATGCTTGTTGAAGGAATGAATGAACTAACATTGAATCCATCAATTACTAGAACATTGCAAGAACCTCCATCAATATTTCTGCTTTTGGTAATGGCAGAATAGCTGATCACAGACCAACCCACTGAGATCAACTACGAAAAAAGAAAATTATTTTTAAGTTTATCTTTTTAGAGGCCTTAGAAAGTAATCAAGTGAGCAAGGACTTAAGAGGCTTGGAAACTAGAGAGAAGAGGAAGAAGCAAGGTCAATTCTGACTTTGGTGCCATTTATCTTCTTCAGGCCTTTGCCATTTCACAAGCAATGGCTTATAGGTTCAGAAAATGCAGAGACAGAGACAAGTAAGAGGTTAGGATGCTGAAAAGCTTTCTCATCTCATGGGGTAGGAAGGATGGAAACTGAAGGTCAGGGATTACCGAGAAAGAGGTTATAGCTAAAAGCCCCCAAAGACTCCATTAAATGGTTGTATGCTGGGATTGTGTGTGAACAAGTAATTCAGGCCTCACAGGAACTCAAGCCCAACTTCAACCTCCTCAGTCCCTGGTAACTGCTTGCCAGAAGCATAAGTATATAATTTCTGAAGGAAAATAACATCATCTAAACCCTCAAATTATCTGCACACTTTAGAACTCATAAGTCTGGCAATCAAACAAATTACTGGGAATACCAGGAGGTATGACCAAAAGCAAGAAAAAAGTGACCTACAGAAGATCTAGGATTGTAATTACCAGGCACAAACCTTATTAAAACTATAACTAATATGACCAAGAAATTAGATTACCAGGTAAAGAATCTCAGCATAGTACTGAAACCTTTAAAAATAAATTAAACAGAAATTGTCAAATCAAAAATTATCCCCATATTACAGTTATTGAAATTGAGAAATTATCAAATGGGGTTAACAAAGAATAGACACAGCTGAAAAGAGAATTGGTGAACAGAGAGATCAGCACAAAATATTCAGATTCAATAACAAACAGGAAAAAGAAAAAAGAAAAATTACCAAAGAAAAAAGCATAGCATATGAAGTACATGAGACACAGTGAAAAGGTCTATATGTGTACTGGAATACCAAAAGTAGAAGGAAGAGAGAAGCAGAAACAATGTTTAAAGAAATGGGGAAGGGAGGCAGGGAGGGCTGGGGTGCTGGGGAGGGGTGGGAGGAAAGGCAGAAAACTACTTGAACAACAATAAAAAATATTTAAAAAATTAAATTTCCATGAAGTAAAGAATTAAAAAGAAAAAGAAATAGTAGCTCTAACATCTCCAAAACTGAAAAAAGGACATTAAAGCAGATTCAAAAGTTCTACAAACACTAAGCAGGATAAATATAAAAAATATCTCCTAGACACCTTAGGTATAATAGTGAAATTTTTGAAAATCAAAGACAGAAAAAAAATTTTGAAGTGGACAAGTGAAGAAAGAAACTCTTCCCCCCCCCATAGACTCATAGACTCTCAAAGGAACAGTAAGACTTAGAGATAATTTCTCAATAAAAAGAATGGAAACCAGAAGACACTGGAATAACACCTTCAAAGTACTGGAGAAAAAAAATTGCTGCTAACTGAGAATTGATTGGAAGGAAATCCCCTTCCAAAATTCTTTAAAAATAAGAAATAAATGCATTTTTAATCTAATAAAACCAGAAATGCAGCAAGAATAAAATCAATGGAAAGTGTAATGTGTGAGGAAATCTAAACAAATATTGACTTACTAAGACAAAATATTAGTGTATTATAGGTTTTAATGCACATTGAATAAAAATAAATAACTGGCCTAAAAATTGAAGGGAGGCAAATTGTTGTAAGATCCTTGCATTGTATGGTAATTGAAAAAGTACTTATTTATAAAGAAAAAAGGATAAAATGATGTACTTAGTAATCATTAGATGAATAGTAAAAGGATAAATGGCATACTAAAAGAAAAAACATAAAGAATAAAAATATAATTCAAGAAATTAAAGAAGAGGAAACATAGACTAGACAGGATATACTGAAAACAAATAGCATAAAGCTGATTTAATCTTAAATATTTATTATAAAAAATAACATCAAATATAAATGAACTAAAAATTTTAATTAAAAGACAATGATTATCAGACTAGATTTAAAAAATCTAACTGTATGGTGCCTATAGGAAATATATCTTGAATACAAAAGTACAAAAGAACTGGATGAGAAGCTGGAAAATGATACAGCATAAACATACTAAAAGAATATGCAGTAACCATGCTAATATCATAAAAGTTGGCTTTAAAGCAAGAGCCATGGTTAGATATAAAGTGCGTTCAATAATAAGAAAAGGGCCAGTCAGCTAGGAAGCCTGACAAATAATGACCTCAGGAGCCCTGTCAAGAACTTAGAAATAAGAAGAACAAACTAACCCAAAACCCAAAGCAAGTATGAAGAAAGAGATGAGTAAATATTAATAATAAAAAACAGATGTCAAATAGAGACAGTCAATAAAGTAAAAAATATAATATTGATAACTTTAGTTTCTTTGAAAACACTAGCAGAATTGATAACTCTCTAGTAAGACTGATAGAAAATAGAAAGAGAAAACAGAAAAGGCATACATAATCAACATCCAGAACGAGAAAGAGGACATGATGTCTGTTACAGCAGATATTTGAAAGATAATAACAGGATAATAAAGTTTTATGTCAATCAACTAGAAATTGTTGACATCAACCTCTTGCCAGAACTGATACATTGAGAAATAGAGAATCTGAAATGTGTAATATGTATTCAATAAATTAAATTTATAATTTAAAATCTTCTACAAAGAAAACTCCTGATGATTTCATCAGTAAATTCTTCTGACATTTAAGGAAAGCACAACACATTTTACAAAATCTTCCAGAGAGGAGAAAAAAGAGGGAACACTTCCCAGTGCATCTCACAAGGGCTTCATAACCTTAGAATATAGAAAAAAAGAAAAATTATAAGACATCCAATATAGATGCCAAAATTATATAGAAAAAAATAGTAAGTGGAATCCAGCAAAATACTAAAAGCTTAACATGTAACAACTAAGTTGGATTGATTACAGAAGTGCAAGATTAATCTTACATTCAGAAATAATCAATGTGATTTATCACATTTCCAGTAAAAAGGAGAAAAACATGATATAATTATTTCAATAGATACAGAGAAATAATTTAAGTTTCAAGATGGATTCATGATTAAAACTCTTAAAGAAAGTATGAAAAAGAAGAAATTAAGCTTAATCTGATAAAGAGCATCCACATAAACCTGTAGTAAGCATCATACTTCATGGTCAACTATTAAAAGCTTTCCCCTTATAATTAAGAATGCAACAAGACCACACTCACCACTTCTTTTCACCATTGTACTAGCAGTTGTAGCAAGAACAATAGGACAGGAAAAAGAAATAGAAGATTTAAAGACTGGAAGGAAAGAAATTGTTCTTATTTTTACCAACAGCCTGATTCTATGTATTGGTACCATCATAGTATCAAACACAGAGGAGGAAGGAGTGCCTGAAGGCAGACTAAAGGGAGCTTCAGGGACGCAGGGATGTTCTTCTTGAGCTGTGATTCTGAGTTGTGGTTATACAGGTGTGATGACTTCATGACAATTAGCCAAGCTCTATACTTAGGACTTAAGTGCTTTTCTACTTGTATGCTACACTTAGTAACAGTTTCTATTAAAAAAAAAAAAAAAAGACTTTCCATTAGGTCCACAGCCACATGTGAGCTGTGGAGGGCAGGAAGAAGTACCCACCAGGAATCCTAACTCCCAGGACTGTGTTTGGTAGCGAGGGATGGTGTTGAGGACTCTGAGCCCTATTATAGCTGAACACTCAGGCTGACTGACAGTGAAGGGCAGAGTCAGCATGAGCATGGTGAGTGCAAACTTGGCGCCATCTACATAGCGGTATGTCACACTGAGATGGGAATGGACAGTAATTTCTGCTACTCAGAGGACTATCAAATTCTGTCCTAAATGGGACAGAGGGAGGAAGTGCAGAGCCATTCTCAATGGTAGGGCCTTTGATCCAGCTGGATGGAGGAAAACATTGGACTCCCTTTGCAGGGTTGTCATCCATCAGGCCTCTAGACAGGCAGGCAGGTGGGAGGATGTAGGGGAAGCATGTGGTCAAGCTTTGAGCTACCAGCTCCCCTCTGGAGTAGAGCCTGGGGCTGTGTGCTTGGGGGGAGGCAGGCGCTTCAAGGGGGCTGCACTCTTCTACCCTTGCAGCAAGTGGCTGACAGCTGGCAGGCTGCAGACAGGCCCAGCTAGGACACAGAGTCCAGAGGTGTCCACTGAAGCCACCTGAGTCCAGCAAAGAAACAGACCAGGGGAACAAGAGACTCACCCCCACTCCACTATCACCCCTAAAACAAGGCTGGAATAGAACTTTCCTCAGGAAGCCTCCCTTGCCCCAATTACATGCACAGTGGAGCTGAATATCCTAGTTTCAGGTGGCTAGCATCATTGCTGCTGCTTGCCAGCTCTGTGATCATGCTCATGGTACTTGTATTTGCCAGTGGCACAGCTTTGTCATTTCTAAACTGAATGGTCAGTATTTACCTCATATAGTTGTTGGGAGTATTACATCATCAAGTTTAGAACTGTGTTCAGTAAACACCAGCTACTGTCGCAGACTAAAGTCAGGCTTTTTATGAGGGTTCACTCCAGGCTCAGATGATCTTTCCACGCTGACCAGCCCTTCCTTATCACTTGCTGTCCCCACCAGACCAGACCACTTGTGACTTCGCTAATGTTGTTTTATACTTTTCTACCTCTTCAACTGTCCATGCTGGCATCTCCTAGCTGGCAACTTCTCTGAGTCTCTGTTGAACTGGGATAAGAATGTGTATCCCAATGGGTTGTCATGAGTATAAAGTTTATGTTGCACAGGTGACAAGGTGCCCGTCCAGATAGGAGCTAGGGCTGGGTACTTCTGGAAGAGACTTCATGCCTCTTTTCCCTTGAGTTCTGCCACTATGAGCAATGTGAATTTCATCAAATAACTTTAACTCCTTTTTTCATTAACTTGGAAAATACAGATGGTAACACCCCCACCTCATTATGCTGCAGTGAGATTTAAGAGAGGGATCATGTGATAAAAAAAGTCCTTTGAAATAATACTCAAAAGGGAGATAAGCATGGGTACACACAAATCTTGCCATCACCCAGGCCTGATGGCCATGGACCTAAAGACTGAGACTTGGAGCTGAGTCTTTCTTGATGCCTTAACCCTCCTAGGCTTGTTTGCGTCGTTGGAAGCACAGATGAGAAGCACAGAATGATGTGGTGATGGAAAGGGGTCCAGGCCAGGAACCAAAAGACCAAGATTCAAGTTCCAGTTTCTTCACTGGCTGACTGTGTGCTCTTAGGGAAATCCATATAATCTTAGCAGGTCTCTGTTCCCTCATTTTTAAGGAGGTAATGCTTGGGAGGTCTGTGGTCCTTCCAGGAGTGCTCTCCTGTGCCAGTTTACAGATGTTCTTGGAGACTGGACCTTGCTGCGGGGCTCAGTGATGCCACCTTCAGGTTAAGCCTCTGGGGGCATAGCTTGGATATTTGGATATTTGAACAGATGTTTAGTGGGTTTCTGCTCTTTATAACCAAGAGTCCTGGATGGAACATGCAGGCCCTATGTCAGGGGTGTCAAACTCATTTTCACTGGGGGCCATATCAGCCTCATGGTTGCCTTCAAAGGGCTGAATGTAATTTTAGAACTGTATAAATGTAACTATTCCTTAACTGTTAAGCAAGAGCTTGGTGCTGCCACTGGGTAGAAACAAGGTGCCAGGCGGATAAAACAAGCTGGAGGGCTGGATTTGGCCCATGGGTCTTGTGTTTGCCACCTGTGCCCTATGTCCTCAGGGTGTGGCCCTTGGCTAGTCTTGGGTTCCCCAGAGTCTGACCTGTACAGGCAGTGCACTGAGTAATTTATTCCAAACACCTGTGCTGCCCATGGAGCGTTCTGCCTCGCCTGGATGATACTTCCTTACAGGTGTGGCCTCTGCTTAGTGCGAAAGGCATTTTCTCCCAATAATGGCCCAGGGCTATCTCAAGTGGGGGCTCTCCAAACAGTAGTCTGTACGTATTCTTGTCCAGAATGGGAGAGTTGTGGACATCATCATGTGAGGATGCTGCACCAGACTGAGGGGAATAGAGGGCCAGGTTTGCTGCACTGTGCTCTCTGAGAGAAGGGTCAAGCAACTGGAAGCAACAGGAAGAGATAGCCCATCAGAATTCGGATGAGCAGCTGAAAGGGTCTGAAATGGCTTTGGCCTGGAGAAGAACCTGGAATATTTGGAACTGAGGATCCCAAAGGCTGGAAGGTGGTGGCTCAGGAATATTATGACATGGCTTTTTCAGGAGGCAGAGCCATCCTGCATGGTCAGGACACTTGTTTTCATCCAAGGACAATGGATGTACCATCAGGGCCTGCAGAATAGTTTTCTCTTTCATTCTGTGTAGTTTTTTCCCTAGGCACGCTGAAATGATTATGTAACATTATCTCCATGATGATGAGCCTTCTCCAATCCAAAGGCACCAACTCACAAATGCATTCTGGGACTTCTGGCCAAGATAGAGGCATAGCTGGACACGCTGTGCCTCCTCTCACAACCAAGATTAAGGACAACAAAAATATAGAACCCCAAAAAAAGAAAACCCAACCAGGACAGAGAGAAAATTGAATTGTGCAGGAGTCCGACAACAACGATTCACTCAGACTGGTAAAAGGGGTGGAGTTGGCGGCTGGCAGAGTCTGTGGCCTGTGGAGTCAGATCATGGTGGGATAAACTGGTGATGGTCCTGGGCATGCAGTCACTCGAGGCGCACAGGCAGCAGTGTTGCCGAACTCGGGGAGGTCAGGCGGGGCCCGCAAGGCAGAGGACAGCTGACACACATTCGCACACAGATAAACCAGGTGAAAACGGGCAGCAAGACAGACTGCGCAACACAGGGCCCCAGCACTGGGAAGTGAAGCCTAAAAGCACCCATTGAAAATACTTGTAGGGGCTGAGGTGCTGGGAGGGAGTCCCACCCTCACAGGAGAGTTCGTTGGGGAGACCCATGGGGTCCTGAAGCATGGGCAGGCCCACCCACATAGAAATCAGCACCAGAAGGGCCCAGTTTGCTAGGGGAAAGTGGCTGAAGAGACTGGAATCCACAAGAGAGTGCTGAGCAAGCGCCACTGTTCCCTCTTGGACCCTGCCCCCACATCCAGCATCACAACCCCGCCCTGGTGAACACCTAAGGCTCCGCCCCTCACTACATAACACCGTCGACCAGACAAAAACAAAGAAACCAAAGCCAAGGATGGCTCAAAAGGGAGAACAGACTAGGGCCCCGGAGCTAATTCATCTGAGCGACCAGGAGATGGTCAACCTATCAGATGCAGAGCTCATAGCACTGGTAGCCAAACTATCAAAAGCACAATTCAAAGCTCTGGTGATTAGGAAGCTCACAGAATTGGTTGATTTTGGTGGCAAATTAGAGGAACAAATGAAGGCTACAATAAGTGAAATGAAGAAAAATGCACAGGGAACCAATAGTGATGGGAGGAAAACTGGGACTCAAATCAATGGAGTGGACCAGAAGGAAGAAAGAAACAACCAAACAGAAAACAAGGAAGAAACAAGAATTCAAAAAAATGAGGAGAGGCTTAGGAACCTCAAGGACATCTTTAAACATCCCAACATCCAAATTATAGGGGTATCAGAAGGGGAAGAGGAAGAGCAACAAGTGGAAAACTTATTTGAACAAATAATAAAGGAGAACTTCCCCAATCTGGCGAAGAAATAGACTTCTAGGAAGTCCAGGAAGCTCAGAGAGTCCCAAAGAAGGTGGATCCGAGGAGGAACACACCAAGGCACATTATAATTACATTAGCCAAGATTAAAATGAAGGAGAGAATTCTAGAAGCAGCAAGGGATAAAGGCAGAGTCACCTACAAAGGAGTTCCCATCAGACTGTCAGCTGATTTCTCAAAAGAGACCTTACAGGCAAGAAGGGGCTGGAAATAAGTATTCTAGGTCATGAAAGTCAAGGACCTACATCCAACATTGCTCTATCCAGCAAAGCTTTCATTTAGAATGGAAAGGAAGATAAAGTGCTTCTCAGATAAGGTCAAGTTAAAGGAGTTCATCATCACCAAGCCCTTATTATATGAAATGTTAGAGGGACTTATCTAAGAAAAAGAAGATAAAAAATATGACAGTAAAAAGACAACAAACTCACAATTATTAACAACCACACCTAAAACAAAAGCAAATCAAGCAAACTAAGCAAACAGCTAGACCAGGCGCAGAAACACAGAACTGGAGATCATATGGAGGGTTAGCAACAGGGGAGTGGGAGGAGGAGGGAGGGAGAAAAGGTACAGAGAATAAGTAGCATTGACGATGGGTAGAGAATAGACAGGGGGAGGGCAAGAATAGTGTGGGAAAAGTAGTAGCTAAAGAACTTATGAAACAGGTACATGAACTAAAGGGGGGAATGTGGGTGGGTGGGGGTATGAAGGGTGGAGGGGAATGATGGGGGAGAAATGGGATAACTGTAATAGCATAATCAATAAAATATATTTTTAAAAAAAGAAAAAAAAATGCATTCTGCTTTTTGGGGAGTAATTGAGCTGCCAGACAGACAGAATTCTGCTGTTTGAGGTCCTCACTCCCAGAGCTCATGGGACTCTAGTTACCAGCTTATGTTCTTGACTCCATAGGAACTGGGCCTCTGCCAAGAGTTTGGCATTAACTATTATTTTACTAAGAATGTGAGGAACTGGATCATCACTGAGCCTTCTGTGGTGTCTCAGAGCAGATGGACTCACCTGGAAAATATTGGCGAAGTCTCTGAGATTGAAGATGTAGTGGAATTTGATTGCTGTGGGTAGGAATGTGGTGGCAATTTTCTGATGGAAGGTGAGGGCTAGATTGATTAGCTGGGGAGTGGATTTCTGCAGAGTCACTGGGAAGTTTCTGAGCTTCAGGTGCTGAGTCAGGATGGTGCTATAGATGGAGGACAGGGCAGCTGCTCCCGGAAAGGAGAGGATGAAAACACTGAAGTGACGCTGTGAGGAAGCAGAGGCATGTGGGGAGGCCTGAGTTAGAAACCTGTTATCACAGATTGAAAATCACCTTTTCTGAATTTAGATATAACAGTAAAGAATCCACCTAAGGGCTTTGGGTTCTATATTCTTGTTATGTTTTTTCACACTAAACCTAAATTTAGGTTGAACCTCAAATGACTGGGGGAAGAATGGGCTTTGAGCCTTGGGTCAAAGATGTCAGTATGGGGTAGTAGGAAGTGAATTGAACTTGGACTTAGGGAACCAGATTCCAAATCTAAATTTGACACCGAATATCCACATGACCTTGGGAGAACCATTTCATCTCTGTGACCCCTTTCATCTCTAAACAGCTTCATGACCCTAGGTCAAGGAGTTTCTCTTCCTAGAAAGTCAACATCCATTATGATTTACCAGTTTTAAAGGCTGGAGTGGGATAGGGACAATAATTACTTATGATCAAGTAACATCAGCCCTGGTGAGGCAGCATTCAGGATCCCAGGGCCATGGCTCCTCCCCTACCTGCAGACGTGGGTTGATGGTGAAGCTGCCTGATGTGGGGTTCATACAGGAAATGTACTGTACGTTCATGATCTCCTTTAGAGACAGCTTGTTCCGGTCATACCTGGAACAGTCAGAAACCACAGGTGAGCATTGTGTGAGGGCCCAGACAGGTATGTGCCCTGTCAAGGCAAGGGCACATACCTGTCTTAGTTTGCAATGTACCTTATCATTCACATGTTTGGGTGGTTAAAAAATATCTGGATCCATTAGCAGAGACTGAGAAGAAACATGAGCCCAGGATAAAACCTTAAAGGATCCAATATTTATGGAAATAGCATGGGAAGGAGACCACCAAAATGACCTAAGAGGTAGCAGGAAAATCAGGGGTGCAAGGAACTCCAGAAGACAAAGGAAGTCAGTATTTCCAAAAAGAGAAAACAGTTAACCACATCAAGTGCTGCCGAGAGAAGAAAAAAGATGGTGACTCAACTGGATCTATTGGATTTCATAATAAAGATACAGTTAGTATTTGAACAAGAACAGTTTACTAAAATGGAGGAAACAGAAACTAAATAACAGTGGACTGAAGATGAGCAGGAGATGAGGGAGTGAAGACGGAGTGAGAAATTTGATTATGCAGGGAGAGAAAGAGCAGTAAATAGAGAATGATTTTTTTAAAACAGTAGAAATTTATGCAAATTTAAATAGATGTATGAAGGAGACAGGGCACTAGTTGATGAAGTGAGGATTTCAGGAAGTGGAAGAAAGTAGAATCAAGATGCTGGTGGGTGGTTATGCCTCAGGGAAGATGTAACAGGAGGAGGGACAGAGAATGCTTGAGGATGCAACTAAGTTGTATAGATGTGTAAGCAAGATGGCAGATGGTGCGTGGTCATCAGCTGAGGTGGGTGGGAAGCTTGTATACATTTCTGACAGTGGAAATGTAAACATATGGAAGCAATATGGTAGAATTTCCAAGAAATTTCTACTTCTCGTTTAAGACTTGTGACCATGAATGAACCCAAAGTAAAACTGGGAAGCCTGACTCTGATTCCTTCCAGTTTAGCATGGCTGCTCAGATGCTAGTGTGGAGATTGCGGGTGGTTGTAGATGTCAGGCATCCAACAGAGACTTGGGAAAGGTGACTCAGGTTACCACCCTGACTCTAGTTGTCTCTGAATTCCCTCTTCATATTCCCCACTCTTTTTCATCCGCTGATTCCATGTGAGGTATGAAGGTGAACCAAATGGTCTCAAATCACTGACTTGCTTTTTTTTTGGCAAGTTCAGACCTCTTGCCATTAAAAACTATACTGTTGCAAGAGATAATATTGGACCTGTGAGTTGCTCTACAGAGACCAGGGTCGTTAAGACCTGCACACACTGAGCACTATGCAGCGTGTTAAGTGTGGTTATTGATGTGCCTGCTCAGTGCTATGGGACCACAAGGAGGGGAAAGGGAGTGGTTCGTTCTCCTCTGGGGATTTGGAGAAGGTAACTTTTGAGAAGAATATTGAATAAAAAAGGTAGGCTTTTCCTCTTAGGTGTGAGCTCAGAACCTTCTTTTCACTTGGGGAGCAAAGCCACTGCCTGAAAATGCCCTCCGGAGAGCAGAGACTCCATGAGGAATGGAGTTTCAGGGGGAATCTCCTCTAGCACCAGAGCCAGACTGAGGTATGCAGCCCCCAGGGAACAGCATTGGGCCCACAGCCCTGCCTTGGTCCCCTCCCCACCAGCCCCAGTGCCCAGTGTGGGCTCTTACCAGTGCCCGTAGTCCAGGTGCTGCCTGATAATGGTGTGGGGCTGCACTGTCCCGTAGGCATCCACCTCGGGCATGTTCATGTCATCGATGAAATAGATGAGCTTCTTGTTTCCTGGGGGGCCGTACTTTCTCCCAGCTTTCTTTTCTAGAGGCTTCTCCAGGACAGCTGACGAGAAAGCCAGTTAGTGAGAAAAGGATATTCAAACCTCAGGTGTCAGGACCAAGACAATACAGAAGTTGAGGACAGGCTGGGGTACAGCGTGCATGTGCGTGCTAACAGCAGCAGTAGTTACTCCTGGATGCAGGTGTTCTACAGGACCAGGGGACATTGGAATGGCCTAGCAGTGCTGCCAACAGTGCCCAACAGGCATTGAACTTCTTACTCTGTGCAGCGTGTTAGGCTTTCACAAGCATTAATTATCTCACTTTACCCTTATCATGTCATTGTAAGACTAGCACTACCATTCTATTTTAGAGATGAGGGAACTGAGGCTCAGAAGAACAAGGCAACTTTTCTAAGATGGAGCCAGTATACAAATTCAGGGTAAACAACAAAGCCCTTGCTCCTCCTAGCATACTTGTAGTCACAGTTTTCTTTGCTTACAGACCAGACCAGAAACAAAAGATATTTTGACTGTTCCAAGGTCTCAGAGAATTTCTGAGAAGTTTCCAGTATCATGAGCCCCCGCCCCTCCCCTTGTCACCAACACCTTCAGGCTGTCTGGCCTCTCCCACAGCATCTCAGGGTCTTTCTGGAGACTCAGAGCAAACTCTCTTCAGGAGGTATCTCTTCAATTATCCAGCCAAGGGAACAGAATCCAACAGGATCATTTCCCTACCTGACGGGACTTGTTTAGAACAATTTTAAGTAATATGGTGGAGGTATATGTATTTTTTTCAATCAAGCAATTAAATATTTATGTATTGCAAGAACCAACATTTCCTATTATAGCTGGAAGCTCCAAGAACTCTTTGATTCTTTCTCTCGAAAAACAAGTTTGTAAATAAGGAGAAAGTGCCAATACACATAGAAGGTGACAGATAGAAAGACAAGTTCCTTCAATAAGCTTGAATATTCTAATTTTCTGGTCCTGAGTTAAATTAAGTGTTTAAAATATGAATTAAATTTAAATTTAATTAGCATCCAATTAACATACACTATCAACCAATTAATCACCCAACACCTTCTTTCCCCCTAAAGATATAACAACTATGTAAGAGATCTGTCAAAATGAAATATAATTAATGGGCTGCCAAGGATGTGTCTTTGAGAACAGTCCTTTCAAGAAGAAATTCTCCCTTTAGAAAGACTTGTTTCTCCTCCTCCCAAAGCAGTGATATTCAAATCAACCACTGAAAATAATTAGACCCTGCAATTTGGGTTGATTAAGCTCTTTGTGCTTCTAAAAGATTGTTGAGGAGAAAAGCCTGTCAGTTAGTGACAAGTGGCCTTGGAAGGCAGCGGATTATCTCAAAAGGACATGCTAAGTACCCCAAGGAAAGAGAAGCCCCCTAGGGAAAGGCATGCACACTTTGGTCTCTTCTTGGCCAAGCCCCGCTCCGAGCGCCCCTGTTAGACAGAACTGTAGCAGGTTATTCTGTTTCCAGCCAGAACTGGAGGAGCAGAGTGGGTTTAAGTGTCAGCAAACGTGTTGATGTTAAAGGTGCCAAGCACATGAGACATATAAAGAAATGGGGCCTGGGCTCTGCATTGTGATAAACAAGTGCTGAGGGCTGGGCCCACACCCAGGCAGGAATTCCTCTGCACCACCTTACTGAATTTCTCCGTGTGGGGCGCTGGGCATCCAGCCGCAGGTCCCGTGGAGCAGCAACAGCTGTTTGACCAAGATCATATGTCTAAGGAGCCATTTCATCTTCAAAGTGAGTTCGTATTTGTTATCTCATTTCACTGCTGTCTTCACTGCTACCATCCTTGTCCATCAGCTCTCATCTAGTAACTACGAAATCCTCCCAAATGGCGTTCCTACTCTCACCCTAGTCCCCTTCACCGTATTCTCAAAACAGCAGACTAGGTATCCTTCTAAAATATAAATTAGGGCGGCCAGTCCCCGGTTAAAACTCTGGGGTGGCAGCCCATCTCACTGGAGGCAAAAAGCTAGTCTGCTTCCATCCACAGATCTTCTGTCTGTTTTTCTCTGCCACTGCTCTCCTCCTCATTCCCTCCACTCTGCCTCAGGGCCTTTGCTCTGGACTTTCCTCTGCCCGGAATCCCTTTCTCCCAAATGCTCAAACAGTGCTTCTTACCACAGGTACTCACTCAAATGCCTCTTTCTCAGTAAGCCCTTCCCTGGCACTCTATCTAAAATTACCACCCCCTCCTAGTCCCTGTCCCTGCTTCACTTTTCTCCATAACACTTATTATCACTTAATATCCTATACATTTCCCTATTTATCTTGTTTATTGTCACATCCCCTGCATTCCGAATGCCACTGGGACAGCAATCTCTGTTTTTCTCATTGTCGTACCCCCAGCACATGGAATATTATCTAGCATAAAGTAGGATGTTTGAAAAGCATTTATTACATTAAGGAATAAATGAATGAAGTTTATTACTGTAACAAACTCCATGAGTAGGCAAAGAAAGACCCATTATCCCTACTTTGTAACTAAGGTAATAGAGGCTAAGGCAGGTTGAACGCTTTGCTGGAACGAGAATTCGAGTCTGCTGATGCCGATGTTTGCTTCTTTCATGTCTCAGGGAGAAAGACCTTGTAAGCCGTCACATCTGACCCCTCTCTAGGGACGTCCCTAGCCATTCCAGTCCCCCTGAGTCCCCCAGTCTCGGAACCTAGAGCAGTTCATTCATGCGTCCATGGAACATTACCAGGACCCCGCTTTATACCGAGAATTTGACATGCATTATATCATTGACCCGAAGAGCTGCCCCATTATGTATTACTACCAGCTTTTAAAAAATCTTTTAACAAATGAGAAAACTGAGGCTTAGAGAAATTAACAGAATTTATCCAAGGTCATACAGCTACTGAGGACAATGCCAGGATTCCAACCTGGGTCACCTCATGTAACCACTTCTGCAAACTACTTCTGAAACATCACTGCAGCATGGCTTCTGCCCTTGAGGAATCCCCAGCTTAGTTGACTCACTGCCTGAGCATGTTTCCACAGGGAACATTAGTAGTTATTCATGTCTTACTTTGCATCAGCATGATTTGTGTACCTGTGATTGAACTATTCTTTCCACATTATCTAATTTTCACGTTAAGATTCAGATATATTGTGAGGGCTTTGTGTTTATTCTTTCAAAAATAATATGCTTTACACTATTATAAAAACAAAGCATATTCATTATATAATGATAAAAAGCATAGAAAATCATAAGGATGAAAATGAAAATTACCTATAGTTCTTCACCTAGCAATAAGCATTACTTTCAACATTTTGGTGTATTTCATCCTAGTCTATTTGCTCTGTTAGAATTTCCCTTTACAAAGTCAGAATTATACTGCATATTCTACTTGTTTTTTAAAATTTCACATATTATAAAAATCTTTATATGATAAATACATATCCCCCTAAAACTTGATTATTTTTATTAATCCAAGTAGGCTTTTATTTTTTAATAACAAAAAGTCTGTTTAATAAAGAAATTACATACTGAACAGAAAAATTGTTGAAGCTAAAACTTAAAGGCACATCGAGAGTCCTTTTTTAAATGCAGTTTAAAGGAATTAATTTCACATATCAATAAAACAAAATTTAAGAAAATTATTTTGAAGTTTTTCTTTACTGACAATTTTTGAAAGTAAAGTTCATTATAGTTTCCCATAGAGGAGCAATGTTAAAATATGAGGTTATATTCCTGCACCAGGATTCAGCATTCAAATAAATCATTGTTCTAGACATCAGTATGTCAAAAATGCAAAAACAAAAACAAAAACAAAAAAAATCAACCCTAAAAGTCTAAAAAGTCTTTACTAATTTAAAATACTATTCTCAGTTCTATTAAAAAGGCATAAATACATGGTACACATTAATTACAAAAGACATTCCATGTGCTATTAAGTGCCTGCGCAGGACGAAAATGTAATAGGGACCTAAAACTGAAGTACTTACTATATTTAACATTAAGTAATATTGTTATCTTAGAATTTAGGGCATTGCTAGAGAAATAGAAGGCACAGATTCTTTAAAAAGTTGTCCAGATATTTAAAAACATTTTTTGATACATTTTCCTAAAACAAGCAGAGGCATTCAGCCACCTCACTCATTTTAGAGGTATCTCTTCACAACGTTTTTAAAAGATTTGACATGATATACGTCCCCTTTATTATCCCTTCACTGCTCAGTTCCCCGTAAGTTGAAACCGTAAGGGCTGCAGCGGACTCCACCCAGCCATTGCTGGCTTTGCTGTTATTAAAGCCCTTTCTCACTCCTGAGAAAACTATAGAGGGAGCCGCCTGGTCAGTGGCAGGAACTTTAAAAAAAGCTTAAAAACATTTGCTTTGTGTTGAGTTGGCCAAAAGGCATGAGGATAAACCAGTGTTGGTTGCTTACAGAGCAGAAAGTGCTATGTAAAGTCAATCTGAGATGCTATTCTTACGGGTGCTTTTTCTATAAAGAAATCTGATGCAGTGAGATGAAATAAGTCACACAACTGTTTCCCTTTCACTTTCTCAAGGTGGTTTTCTGGACCTGGTTTCATGCGAGTGCTTGGCTAATGGTATTAGGTTATCTGGAGGTTTGAGGGTCATCCTGTTGATTAACAACAACTAATTAAAGAAAAACCTAATTAAGAGAAGCTGGTCACACAAATACCTAACATTAGGGCTGGAGAAAAGCAACCAACCCTACACAAAAACACCTCATGATGGGCATTTTACAGGAGCTATGAGATCCCACAGCCTTCCTAACCAGCATTGTGTAGCACCTAAGAATACTTGCTCCGGTCCTTATTGAATCAGGACAGTTTAGGAATTACTGTGGATTCATCCTCGATGTGGTGCTGAGGGAAGGGGTTCTCATGGTCTCTGGATGACCCTGTTGCTGAGTTGCTGCCTGCCTCAGATGAAGCACTCTGTAGACCACTGTTCCTGCTGCAGCTGCTGCTTCTGATTGTGCAAGTGGCTTTGGGTGGCCTGCACCTCCCGGCTCTGCTGGGCCTGCTGCACTAACCCTTTGTGTGACCACCGGCTATCTGTGTGGTGGTCATGGCACAACTGAGAAGCATGCCTCTCTGCTGCTGCCTCCCAGTCCTGGACCTTCCTTTTCAGCTCCCCACTTTCTCTCCTTCCCAGCATGCTCACAGGGGCCTCACTTGGTTGCTTCTGCAGGAATGGTTTTTCCTGGAGGTACTGGGAGTGGGCCTTTGCAGCTGCCTGGGTGTGGGCTTCTTTTAGCTCCTCCTGTAATGTCTGCAGTTCTCTGTACTGTTTCTCTCTCACTGCCTGCCACTGCTGCTTCAAACAAGATTCCAGCTTTTCCTTTACCAAGAGATGCATCTCAAGCTCCAAAGTTCATTTGGCATGTTAGGAGGCTAATTCTTATCTCATTCACAGGATCTTACTACCACTTTCTTGTGCATAGTTGTTCTACTGATTTTCAGTTTCCCCTCAATATTCCTTAGTTTTATTGGTCAGCTTTCCCAGCATGGATTTAGTGGCAGCGTGGACAAGGCACTGCTCATTGGTAAGCAGCCTAGTTTCCTTCATGACCACTTTTTGCTTTGAACTTCTTTTATTTGCTGGTCAAGCTTCATCACCTCCACTGTCTTTTCTGTAAGCTCTGTGGTGGCCTTTGTTGGCCTCTCTGGTTTCCAAAACTTACTAATAAAAGAAAAATATAATGTAGGAAAAATACTGGAGGCCTCAGAAACTTGCTCCTGGAGTTCAGCCTTCGTTCCACAGGTCATTGAGAGTGACAGAGGACAGATGACCAGGAGGTGGGGCCGGGGCCTGCCAGGTGTGCAGGCAGTGGCCCCTTGCTGCAAGTGCTCTTCATTTCTGGGGTCTGAACTCAGCAGGAGGATGGACTGTCCTGCACCAATGCAAATCACAGCTCAGCATGGTCCTTACCAGGGCAGCCTTGAGCAGCACCCTGATGCCCACCTGCTGGCCGGATCCCAGAGGGGCACCGTGGTTCTGGATTGACACATGCACCAGCCTGCAGTGTCCGCAGCATTATGGATGAGATATGAGACAAATTCACAGGGACTACTGAGTCCTGTGGAGGGAAAGGGATGGCATGGCTACTCTCTCAAGGGGAGAGCACCTTGGAGTAGCCTGGCCACTCTCTCAAGAGGAGAGTGTGCTGACCCTTGCCTTGACAGGTTTTTATTGGGTTTCAATTTGCACAGGAATATAGGTAAAGTTCATTAATCATTGTCAGGCAGTAAGGATCAAACAATAGCTAGCATACAAAGAACTACAAGGGCTTATTCTGAGTCAGGGTCTGTTAGCTAAAGGGCTACAAAACTTTGGGAAACAAACTCATTTCCTGCTCAGACCCTTATCATTTAATGGAGAGTATTCTTAGCAAAGCAGATTTCATAGGATTTTATGTATTCTTTCTTAGGCTTGATCACCTGGGGAACCCACCCTTTCCAGCACAGGGCTGCACTGCCCTCTGTCATTGTTTCAGGCTTAAGTCAGGCAGGGGAAGTAAGGCAGCCAAGATATTAGGAGACTTCTCACAGACAGAATGAGGACTCAGGCTATGTCAAAGCTAAGGGCGAAGGTCCATCACCCCTTTTTGCCATAGCCCCCAAGTCTTTCCCTGGGCTTCCCTGTGATCATGCCTGTCTTAGGTTGTTCCCCCCTTGAGGAATCTTGCCTGTCGTTGGCTACCTGATCAAGCATTTGGGGCCAGTTATGGATGAAGTAAAAGAAGCAGAAGCAGAGCTCCTGCCAGGGAGATAATCTTTGTCTCCTTAGTGGCTTATGGTCTGAAGGTCGCTCACTCAGCCTTAGCTATGGGGGCAGGGAGGTGGTGGTTATAGCTTCTGAAACCAAGCAGGGCAGTTCCCAACATCTCCCCCTTTTTTATTTTTTAAATCAATTATAGCTATTAGGACTGTGAAACCTACCATTTGCTGTTTTCTAATGTGATCACAAGAAAACAACTTCCATATACATCATAAAGCACAAATAAGGATTAAGACAAGGGGGCACCCAAGGGCTGCTAGGACTCAAACTCGTAAATTCAGTCCATTGAAAAATGTTGCAAATGCAAAGGAATGATAAGAGTAACAGGTCTGGTTACACTTCAACCCTTGGGAGAGTTAGCACAGACTTCAGGAAGTTACTTTAAAGATATGCAATAAGCATTTCCTGCCTCAATTTAGGGTGAGGGAGTTTTAGCAAAAGTAAGTCTCACAGCAGTCCAGGCACAGTGCAGGACTGATTCCCCATGGTAGAGCCTATCCGTGGGCGTGGGTCCTGTACACCTCTGAGTGGGAGCTGGGCCCATGCCATGCAGAACGCCTACACTGGACGGCGCTCTGTTCCTCAGCAATGCCACTGTCCTGGAATGGACAGCCCTGGCACTCTGGTCCCTGGCATCCCTGGTCCACACTCTGTGGGAGTAGAAAAAGTGAACTTCAAGGCCTTTTCCCTGCAGCAGGAGCCCAGCCCCGGGGCTCTTAACGTTGTCCAACTCCTCTGGGAACCGCAGTCTTGGGTTTGCCAGGCCCGTCTCCACCACATTGAGCTCCCTCTCCTCTGGCCACCGGCAGCCCTGCTTCCAGCTGGGTGAGCATCCCGTCATCAACTGAGGTTGACTCCTGGGCCAGGTGAGCACAAGAAGATACTCAGGCATCCCTTGACTCTCCCCTCTACAGCCTGTTAGAATGGAATGGAGCCTGTTCTTTCACCACACGGAATGTGGAATGTGGGATGTAGGTCTCTCCCTAGCAACGTCTCCATGGTGACCAGGCAGAGGGGGTGGGGCCAACTGAGTTCTTGGGGAGTTTGGCCCCAGTGTGTCCATTCGTGTTGGGAACATTTTTCTTGAAACAAAAAAATATTCTGAAGTTTCTATGATTGGTTTGGCTGCTGTTATATTCTGCTCCCATAGATGGGCCTTGAGGTCCAAGTTCATCTCCATCTCAAGGACATCCTTTGGCCTAGGAGATGAACTTGACTGGCTTCTCACCACTGATCTTATGATCTTCATGCTCCAACTGAATATAGCCTTCTCCTTGGGGAGCACCTGCCTGGGAAGAGGCCCCAAAACTTGATTTTAATTGTTGCATTGTGTTCCATAATTTAGAAGTACCAAAATTTAGGGAATGGTTTCTCTATTATCTAAAAATATGTTGTTTTCAATTTTCTTATACTTTGAAACTTCCTTCTCCTCTTCTAAGCAGAGCGTCTTGCTCACTAGAAAGTCAGCTTTGAAAATTTAATCTTGCATCATCTTCTTGGAAGACATTGGGCAAGCAGACAAGTGTTGTCTGTCTGTGATGATGTGAGTCAATGTTCCTTGGAAGTTGAGAGTTTGGTCAGATCTTTCATGATCCTTTCTGATAGTGAACTTTCAATGAACAGGTTGCGAGTATTTGTTTTATGCAACGACACAGACTCGAGCTCCTCTCTAATTAGTATAGTTAAGCACTCCTATATTTGTTGAACTAATAATTCAAACGGCAGTTGGGTGGTGAGAGAATTTCAGAATGGTGGAGAACATCACTTTTGTTGCATTCTCTCAACGCTGCAGACACAAGCCCATGATGCCCTGACAAAGTTCTTTGTGTCTTCTTTTCTCTTTCCAAACTATCCTGTCTGTGGGTCAGTGCAAATTCTTCTATGTTAAAAGATTATACTTTCAAAATGAATGAGAAGAGGCTGAGTTGAAAGTATCTTAAAAGACATAAAACAGACCAACTCAAATAAAGATTGAAATGGATTTTAAAACAATGTAGAAGATACTAAATGGCACCAGTAATCAAAGATGGCAGAGTTACTGTAACCAAATAAAAATGTCACACTGCCCTCTCACATTGCCCTCTATGAACTGCTGCCCAGCAAGTTCAGAACTAAACCTGTGTTTAATTACAGTAACCACATTATCCTGGACAAATCCATCTCCCTTTCTGTGTGAAAAAATTTTTCAGCTACTAAATTCCAAAAGCCATATATAACATGAATACATATAAAAGGTTTATCAGGCTACAAAATGGATATTATCTTCTACTGAGATTTTACAGATAATATAAAAGTAACTTAAAATAATCTTTTATCATCTTAACCCTCCACAAAACCCAAGGATGGCCCCTGAAATTGTGCCTCAGCAGAGGGAATGGCAGTGGTGCAGCTGGATATGTAGAGTTTAGAGAGGTAGGAGGCACGGAGAATGAGCACAGATCAATGCCTCTCTCAAGCTGAGATGCTGCGTTACTCATTGTTATTAATCTGTGCCTTGTGCAGCTATGCATCAGTTGAAGTCTGAGTGTTTCAGTGACTGACTGAAGAGCCTATTTTATTTACTATCAAAGGGAAGATATCCATGTGCTCTAGATATCAGATAAGCTGAAGCAAGTTGGCATTCTATGGATCCAGATGTATGACTTTCAGTTTTATCAACGTGGAAGCCATTATAGCCTGATGAAATAAGACAGCTTGAAATAAGACTCATTGTGTGACTTTGAGAGAAGTCACTTAAAACTTCTAAGCTTCATTTGCTCATCTTATAAAAACAGAGGCTGTCATCACTCTGATGGACACCATCTACAACTTCCTTCTTGTTAGTCACTTTCCAGTGACCATATGTGGCCATATGACACAGTTCTGAACAGTAAGCCACAGACATGAGTCTATGCTTTTGGACAGATCTAATTTCCTGACATGGGCACTAACTCTCCCCTTCATTTTATTTTTTTTCATTTTGGAATGCAGATGTGATGGCTGAAGTAGCAGCCATTCTGCTACCCTGAGGGAGAAGCTAAGAGAACAATAGATATTACAGCTCTGATATCACAGAACCATTGATTCAGCATTAGCAACTGCCTGCCTCAAGACTTCTTGTGTGAAAAAATTTTCTGTTTATTTCACTCTCATCCGATTTCCTGCTTTTTGCAATCAAAAGCATTATGGATACACTATGTCATTGGGTGGGGAGGATTAAATGAATGAACACACATGGTTGGGCATATCATAAACATTAAATACAGCATGTGTTGCCCACAGTGGTGAGTAATGGGAATGCCTGGAAACCCACCCCCATTTGTATTTAAAGGAGTTCTGAGTCTGTGCTTAGGAAAGTACTCACTGGAGACCCAGGAGCTGGATGTAATGAGAGAGAGGGAAGATACACAGGGATTGTCAAGCAGCTGCTTTCTCTATTGGAAAAATAAAATCTGATTTTGAGAAAAATGAGTGCATTGCAGAATATCACTCAGGAGACCCTGATGAATTGACCTGCTGGGTAGAGTTGTCGCCCATTTGAAAGTTGGAACGTTTCTTTCAAAAATGTAATTTTTGCTTTAGCATAGTTTATGTTAAACTTCTTTTTCAACAAAAAATGGGGTTTGCTTGTATTCTTTTTGTTTTGCCACTTGGCGCTTAGAAATTATTTTATAATATTTACAGGTTTTTAAATTTGAAAAGGATTTTAATATTATTATAACAGCTTTCATTTACTAAGCACTTAGTGCATCCTAGGAATCACTCTGAGTGTTTTATATATTTTATCTTGCTATTTAGGAATGGAAAGAATGAACTATTGATACACTCAATAGCATGAGTAAATCTGAAAATTGTGCTGAGTAAAAGAAGCCACACAAAAACAAGTACAAATTGAATGATTCTATTATGTAAAATTCTAGAAAATGCAAACTCACATAGTGTGACGGAAACAGATGGGTGGTTGTCAGGCACTGGGATGGGAGGGTAGGAGTTTCATGAGAAGGAGGGATTACCGAGGTGCTTGGTAAGCGCCTTGACTTCGTAAGGGATTACCAGGACACAGGCACTTTCAAAGGTGATGGATATGTTCCTTATTCCAATTGCAGTGATGGTTTCATGAGCACATTTTTCAAAACTTACTGAATTGTATACTTTAATATGTGCCATGTACTACATGTCAGTTAAAGCTCAAAAATGCTTTTTAAAGGGAAAATGCTGGAAAATTATACTGCTTTTTAGTAGGAAAATGAATAAATAAGCTGTGATTTATTAACATAATGGATTCTATGCAGCAGTGAAAATCAGTGAAATAGATCTCCATGTATCTAAACAGACAATGATGTAAAAAGTAAATTGCCAAAGGAGATTCCAGTATATTATATATTTAACATTTAAATGTATACAACATAGTGGATGTTTATGGGTACACATATGTATCAAAAGTGTAAGTTTGGAGTGATTCACATGAACTTTAGTAGGCCAGTTAATGAGGAACATGGAGTAAAGGATGGAGGTGGTGTGTTGGTTGTAGCTATGATGGTAAGATGCATAGAAAAATGACAAGATGCTAACATCTGTGAAATCTAGGTAGTGGGTACATGGCCATCTGTTATATTATTTTCTGTATACTATGCATGATTGAAATATTTCATAATTTTTTCAAAGTCCATCCCACATTCAGCAATCAGTTTTCTTTGCCAGGGGCAATTCTTACAGTTTCTTTTGTGTGTGTGTGTGTGTGTGTGTCTCTGTGTGTGTATACACACACACACATGCCTAGATGTATGCATACATATATGTGTAAATTTTTACATGTATCTTTTTAAACAGAATTTGGAGCATGCTGTATATACTGTTTTGCATCTTTCTTTTCTCAACAAAGCTTTGGAAATAGTTGCAACTCAATTCATACAGAATTTCCTTGTTCTTTGTAATAACATTTAGCATTCCATCATATGGACAATTAGGCTTTTTTGCCATTAACAACACATTTTGCACATCTGTACAGACTATACCACATCACACCCAGGCTTTTCTCAGTTACACAGGGCTTCAGTACAACAGCCATGGGAACACTGGCCTGCAAAAACGGATGGGCTGCTGAGGGGGTGGGGCAGTGTGCCTCTGGTCTAAAGCAGTAGCTACCTTTTAAGTCCCTGTATTTCCGTTTGTAAGTTTCCTGTTTCCTCTTGCGTATCTACTGGGTTTCTGGCTCCCACATTTCTAACTGTTGGTAGCATATTAATACTTCCTCCATTTTAGGAACCATTTTGTTGCTTCTTTATAAATTGTTTTAGGCTGAGAAGTCAAATAATCAAAGTTGTTTGGACTGAGACTAAGGAAAGAGGGAGGAGGTCCCAGGAAAGGGAGGTCAGCACTTTTGAGGGTCAGGGGTATGAGCTTTGCTGCATGGACTTTGTTGCCTACATGCGGGCTGTTCTGGGGCTTGGGGTTTCTCTCAGGTCCTAGTCACTCCTGAAGAGGCGAGGTGACAACATGTTGTGTTTTGGTGTATTCCAGCAGCAGTGAAGCCAGTGTTCAGCCTGGTTCTATTTGACAGCATGCTGTGACTTTTGAAATAATTCTCTGCATTCCAACAGAAGGGGAGAAGCAGGTCTCCCAGGCAAGGGACCCAGAGTAGGGAGCAAGTGTTCTGGACAGTGCAAGAAGCTCAGTTCCTCTTTCCTGACTATAAATATTTACTCTCTACTTAAGGCATTTTCTACATTATAAAATTATAACAGGATTCTAGAACACTCCTCTGGAAGACTCCAGTAGTCCTACTAAGAATGGCAGTAATAGTATCAAATATTTATTGCAGTTTCCAAAGTATTTTCTACTAGGGATACAGTATAGCCTAGTGGTTAGAGCACAGACACAGCGATCTGACTGCCTGGGTTTAAACCCTGGCTCACCACCTACTGTGTGGCTCAGGGTAGCTTGTTTAACTTCTCTGTGCCTTGGTTTTCTCACATGTAACACAAGGATATGAATACCTCACAGAGCTATATAAGATTAAATGATCTGTAAATGTGTAAAAGCCTAATCTTAAGATTATGCCTAACACATACTTGGCAGATGTTTGATAGATTAGTTATCATCATCACCATCATCATCAGTGTAGTTGTAAGTAATAGCAAGAATTGGTGCAAATGGACAGAGCTGGTCACCTGATCAGTCATTGGATTTAAGCCCTGCAATGAGTATAGAGGTGTATCTTTCCAGGAACAAGAAAGAGAAACTATGTTAGGTGGACCAAACAGTATTAAGTTGCAAACCAGACTCACTGGCCATGCATCCTGGCCAGCCAAGTGATCCTTCCATGCCTCTGGTCCAGACCTCCCCAAAATGCCATTTCAAATGGAACACGCAGCAGGCACTGTGGTTTTCACGTTTCACAGACTTGCTGGGGATGAAGCTACTTAGCAAGGGAAGACCTGAGCGTGCTCATGGAAAAGAAGTTCCCTGGATTTTTGGAAAGTCAAAGGACTCTGTGGCTATGGACAAAATAAGTTTACCTGCACCAGTTTTGAGACAACAGAGTGGGCTTCTGGAAATTCTATTCACTAGCTCCCCATCACAGGTGGTGACTGTTTTGGAGTACACGTGGGGCAGTGGGGAAGAAGTGGGCAGCACTGAGCAGTTACTCCTGCCCTGATAAGAGTGCTCCCCAGTGGTCACTTAAGGAGTCTCTGCCCCACAGCTTCATGCATGTGAGGATTTCATGAGCAGATTGGAACTCTTAGAAAATGTACAAATAAAATTCCCCTATTTGACAAGAGGAAGTCAGATAAGGTTTTGATTTTTATATTGCTTGTATTCTCTTGCTCTCAATAAACAAATTCCCTCTTTTAATTCAAGGGGAAAAAAAAAAAGATGTGAACCAGCCAGGCATGGGAAGTCTGCTCATGACCACGGCTGGGCACTAATGCGGTGGTGCTGGCCCAAGACAGGTTGTGGCCCTGAGTGGCACACTGGCGACTGCACTCTCACGGGTGAAGAGGAAGCTAGTGATCCCTGGGGCTGTTAAGATTAAGGGAATTTTGCAATGGTTAGACATAGCCATTATTTTTAAAATTAGATAAGTTTGCAATTAAGTAAATTATATTAAAACAAAGATAATAAATATTCAAAATTCATCAGATCCGAATAATTTTGCTACACTTTGCCATTATCTGTGCTCTTGAAGTTATTTTGGTTGATTTTATCTGTAACACAGAAATACTGTGGATGGAGTGCTACTGTGCATCACTTCTCCACTGGAAACTGGTCATTGTGGAAGCGTTTACACAGAGGAAATGGGCAAGCATGCAAACCAGGGCTTGATTTATTTTGTTGATTGTATGGACTTAGCAAAAAGTGGGAGGAAAATGTTCATGCAATTTAAACTTAAAAATGTATTTGCTTATAGCTGTTTACATTGCGAACAGCACAAAAAAATTGCAGAAGTATTCTTTCAGTAGCCAAATAGAAGATGCTCACTACCCTGGATAAACTAGTGAAGTTTCAACATAAGCCTTCATCATTTCACTTTGCCTTACTTGTTAACATTCATGTGGGAACCACAGAGGATTCCTGGGTTAGGGCTGAGGGTGTAAAACCTTTACCACTCTGGCAGTGGATGAAGCCCATGGAGAAGTCTCTCTGTCACTGAGGGGGAGAGAGGGGACAACATGAACTTCCACCAATAAGCTGCAGCCACTCAGCTGCTATGACATGTAGAGAGCAGACACAGCACCACCCCTACCAGCATGCAAGGCTGGCTGGACCCTCACCCTGGAAGAGGTGGCAAACGGTGCAGAAAGAAGGCAGGAAGTGAGCTGGTATCTCTTATGGGCTTGGGGAGAGCCGAGCACTGGCAACGCTGGGGTTGCCTCTGGGGTTGACACTGGACATGGGCCACAGAAGGACCAGATAAGTAAAAATGGTCCAGGCTGAGCAGGTGGGGGTCAAAATGAAACCTCTTTTGCAAGTCTGCCAGCCTAAGGCCTGATAATGCCATGCCATGTTCATTTTTCATGTTATAAGCTATGGCTTACATTAAGATAATTTACCAATCTGCAAGCAGCATGCACACTGAATTCCTCATTTTTAGTGGATTTTACATTCTAGTGGTGAGGCTGGGATACAAGGAGTGGGGCAAGCCTGTTACCGTGCAAAGCATAAGAGCAGGGTTTGTCCCTCACCCTGCCACTTCCTCCACTTACACGGAGGCTGGTGTGGGTGGTTCTTCGAAAGGAAGCTGTTTCCAGGGTTAGTGTGTTGAATGTTTCTATAAAACAGAAGACCCTACCATAAGTGAGGGCCAAGGAGAAAGGGACTTCAGTGAGGGGAAATGCCTGTACTACTAACCCTCTGAACCTGAAGCCATGCCCAGGAGGGCCCTGGGCCCCTAGGAAGGCCAGTGTGTAACCTTCCAGCAAAAAGCAGGTTCAGTGTGGGCAGAAGACTGAAGTGCCATGCCAGCCTTGCTGCTTGGTGGTGACCTTGGGCGATCATGTATTTTTATCTGTGCCTGTTTCCCCATCTATAAAATGTGAGGGATGAGTAAAATGATCTTAAAAGACATGTCAGGTGACAGAAGCCCATGTAAATCTCTCAAAGGGTTTTCAGGTTGTTTATTTATTTATTTTTTGTCACCAAGGTGCTGAACTGCTCCATGCTGAACTCCTACCCTGGAGGAATTTAGTGGCTCAGGGAAGAGTGTGGGGAGAAAGGATGGGTAGGGGGAGGCTATCCTTAGGTGTGCAGGAGAAGTGGGACAGAGGTGTTATGGGAGAGAAAGGAGGGAAGAGGTAAGAAGGTTATTGTGAGAAGAAATGCACTGTCCAGCCAAGCAGGTGCCTGCCACTTTGCTCCAGCTCCGTGCCAGGTGACAGAGCCACTCAGGCACCCCCATCCCCAACCATGCCCTCTGCACTCCTTACCCTGCAACATTGCTGATGTGGTGTAGTAGTTGAATGGTACGTTTTTCACCAGGTAGTCCTCTGCATCAAGGCTAGCTAGCTTGGCTCCCACCAGCACCGACTTGCCTGTGCCCGCAGTGCCCACCAACATGAGTGGTCGCCTCTGCTCCATGAGCCTCTCCATGAAGTAGCACACTCGGATGGTCTCATTTGTGTGCACCAGACAAGCCTGGAAGAGGAACACAATGAGCATGCCAGGGGCTTGTCGGAGAAAGAGGTGCAGTGCAGAATGTTCTGGAGCATTTCAGAAGAGGGAATTCTGCTGTCGTGGTAGATGTTGCTATCATGGGCAGGACGGTCTTCCCTAACATCCACAGTAAGACCATTCTACCAGCCCATTCTCTGAGTAGAGAACACCTCCTCCCTCCTCTACCATCTCTGTCTGCCTCCCTGGGGCCTCCCTATCATATTCAGAACCTTCTGCCCCTGCCATCTCCCCCAGCCACCCTCCAGGTTGCCAATGGTCTGGTAATTAAGTATCTGGCCTTTGGGCTGGAACTTGTGACTTCATGCACCTACAGTTTCCTCTGGAAATGCTAGTAGCTGGAGCTGACCAGTTCCCAACAAAGTAAAAACTCTTGGATAGTGAGAAGGGGCTGTTTCTGGAGTCACTGTAGACCCTTGGGGTGACTGCACTTCCTTGGTCACTCAGCCACACTCACCTGCAGAGGCATCTCAGGGTCAAATTCAAACTGGGGGATGAGTTTGGACCATGGCTCAAATTTCTTGGTCTCTGGGTCTATGTAATAGTCGAAGATGGTTCCCTGAGAAGGAAACTTGACTGCCTTGAACTCGGCCAGCCACCATTTGCTGAACTCTGCCCGGTGGTCCACAAGCTGCCAAAGTGAAGCAGGGGGGTGTCAAGGCTCTCAGAGCCTGAAAAGCCTGGGCAGGCTGTCCTCATGTCAGGCAGAAGGTTGGGGCAGGAGACACAGTGCTCCTGCTTGTGCTGGTCTGCCTGAGGGACCAGCTCTTCAAGGACAGATGCTGTCTGTGGGGGACCAGCCCTGGACTGGGTGCAGCTAGCAGGGCCTCCCTTGAACATGTGTGAATGCCCCTCCGACCATGGCATTGGCTCATTGCAGGGCAGTTGTGGGTGGAGGAGGAGGGAGAGAAGTATAAGAACACAGAGGAGAGAATACAGGACCACAGATGGGCCAGTGTGGCCAAGAACTCCTGCAGAGACAGACTGACTCCTGAAACTGAGCATGCCTAGCATGGCAGCCTGCAATGGAATGAATGAGGTGGTGTGGCTGGGACATCTGGGAGCTCAGTGGACAGGGGAGGGGTTGAGTAAGAAGACTCAGAGGGGAATCAGGTACATAACCACAGGGAAGTTCCTGCTTTCTGTGCTTCAGTTTCCTCATCTGTGAAATGAGGATCCTAGAAAAGAAAATTCCTAAGGTAACTTCTGAAATTTTAAAATCAGGGAGCAGCAGAGAGAAAGATGTAAGTGGCCTTCTGGGTAGGCCCCTTTCTCCTGTAATTAGACACTGCAAAGACAAGGCTTCCTTTGCTGAATCATCCCACAGCCTTTGTTCCATTTAACAAATAGGCGTCTCCTCAGCAGTGACCTCGGTGAAGAGGCCCCTTCCAAAATCCCCATCTCCTTCCAATTTTGAAAATTCTCTGGTCCCCTTCCTGCCCTTTGGACTTGAAGACACCGAGGCTCTATTGTCATCATGGAGCAGAGTTTTGAACAACACATCACCTCACTTAATCTTCAAAATGCTCTAGCTTATCCAGGATGGTGTAAATCATTCCTATTTTATACCTGAAAAGACAAAAGCTCAAAAGGTTATACAAAAGCTCTAGAAGCATATGACAGAAACGGGAGTTCAACACAGGATTTTAGTCTCCCAATCCGGTGCTCTTGGAGAGATTGTTGCTTCTGAGAGATCATTTCCTGCAATTTCTGTAAAGTATTTAGCCAGTACTCCATCCTGCCCCCCGGCCCCACCCCATTATTATTTTTGGGCTTTCTACTCTGTATGGGCTGTATTTTGTGTTTCTGCTTTGCTTTTTAAGTGTAATCCCCATTGGTGTTTGTGATGTCAATATCTTGGCCAGCTTCTTACTTTTCCATTTGGAGCACGGTTTTTGTTGTTGGGTGTGGATGCAGGGGTAGGGGTTTGGGTGTTCCCTGCTGCTAAAAGCTTTCTCCCTCATCCTTTTCCCCATGTGCCAGCAGGGCTGCCCTGTGGCTCCCAGACCTCTGGAGCCTGAGTGCCTGGAGGGAGGCTTTCTCCTGGGCTTTTAAAGAGCTGAGTGGATTTAAATTTTTCCATACAGAGAAAGAAAGAATTGACCGGTATCTTTCTCTTGATGTCCCACTGCTTCTCTGCACCAGCATGGGAGAGAAGCCCAGCAGCAGCTGATGCCTGATAGTTTAGCAGCCACAGGACAGGCACAGCATTTGATGGAAAGCAGCAACCTGTGCATTCTGGGTCTCTGTGCATTCCAGCAAGGTCTCATCCGTCCTGCTGGGCTCACAGCATCCTTGCCGCAAAGGGGAAACATCAAGATGTCAAAGCTCCAAGGGTTGTGGATCAGACAGGATAAAATTCTCCCCATCAAACTCCCAGTCAAGGCATCCTCCCACCCTTGGAGATCTCCCCTTTCCCATCTGCATTGAGCTGTGAAGAGGAAGAGGGAGAAAAGCACAGTGTCCACAGCTTGTGAGAATTGCTTTCTGAATTTTCAGCACTAAGGAACATGATAGGAGGTGATGAGAGGTGGGGTGGATGTTACAACCAGAGCCTGTGAAAATAGAAAATAAATAATTCTTTATTCTTCCAGGTCACCTCCATTTTGCATTCTTAGAACATAGCTCTGCCCTGGGAGGTTGAGACTTTTTACCTCTCTTCTCAGAAGAGCCCACAATCAACCCAGATCAGAGACTAAATCAACTCTGCAGCATCCGTAGCTTGGTTTAATGCTCTGTTGTGAGAGAGGCAGCAGATACTTAAAATGAAACTGAATAGTTATATTCAGTTTCTAAATATTCAAAATCTGAGTATTTAGGAGAATATTAATAATAAGCACATCTGTGGGCCAACTCCATTCTAAGTGCTTTGCCCCTATTTATGTTGGCAATTAATACTTAATTCTCACAACCATCCTCACTATTGCCACACTCATCTCCTTTGTACACATGGGCAGAATAAGTTAGGGACAAGTGAGCTACTTGCCAGTGTTCCCCTGGATAATAAGTGGCAGACTTCCAGTTCAAATTTAGAGTCTGTATTCTTAACCTCCAATGACACTCCTGATAGCTAGAGTCAGTTGTAAAAGACTGATCTGCATGATTTTGAACATGTTGTTTCTAGATAAACTACCTTTTATTTGGAGGAAACAAGTAAAGAGCAAGGCTGGGAATGCAGGAAGTTTTAGGGAATAGGATGCCAAGATACTCCAAGCCAACATTCCTTCCAACAAAGAGCATGAAGCTACAGTGGCCAATACCAAGTGCTAGATGCTGCCCTGGTTCAGTCCAGCCTTCTAGGCACAGCTCTGCCTTTCAGGGTATGGGGGCAGAGTGGTTAAGCTGGCCTGGTAAGGAAGACTGGTGCATGCTTGTTCTGGATGATATTTAGAAGACTAAAGAAATTCTTCCTACTGGAGCTTCTACAGCACAATATCATTTTGCCTATAAAGCACACTGTGAAGAGGACTGTACTTATACCTGCAGTTGTTGAAACTCAAACACTGCTGCTCTCCATGCAATTGGGAACATGACCACTAACTTGAAAAGCAACAGCTCCAAATGCATTCCAATCTCATGTCTCATATCACAGGGCCCTTCTGTGGGAACTGATGTCTTTAGCAGAGCAATAGGTAGATATCTACAGTTTGAAGCTTTCATATTAATTCTGTCATTTAGCTGTCCTCTCACTTCTTTGCTGGAAGAACAGTTTTTGCCACTATGGACTTGAATGTTGAGTGTTAACCTCAAAACATCCTCTTACCTGATCTTGGACCATCGCTCCGCCAAAAGCCCAGATGGCAGCAAACACAAAATAAAGCTCATAGATTTCCTTGGGGCAGTCTGCGGGGATGTTCTCCTTGATCAGGAGACACTCGAGAAGGTGGCACAGTGTCTGAACCATGCTCTGCTCTGGGACTGGAATTATCCTCTTAAATCTGCAGAGAGACACCAGATATGTAATGAAACACTGGGGTTTCCATCCTGGAGGCACTGCTGGATAGCTGGGGACTCCATCTGGGTTTGATGCACTCAGGATCAACTTCTTTGGGAATCCAGAGGACCATGGTGCTACTTAAACCTTTATTGTCGTCAGCTGTTATGGGTCAGCGCCCTTTGGAAAGATGTAAGGACCTGGAGTGCTCCTGGGAAGCTTCCATTCCTGCAATACCTTCCCCTCCCCTCTTCCTTTCTCTGAACATTGATGATCCCCTCCTACTCCTTGGGAATGTAGGCAGCTGCAACCAAAGGACTAAATATCTCAGTAGCTTCCCTCCTTTCACAGTTTCTCCAATTGTCAAAGCAGCAAAGTCAAGGTGGGTGTAACTCCGAGGTTCCATATCTTCAGCTCGAAGGAGTTCTGTCAGTTATACACATTCGAAACACTTTCTATGGGTGCCCAAGTCTTAGCTGCTGGGCAGAGTGGGCCAGGGTCCATGGCTATTTTATGCAATCATGATTGACTGGTTAGAGTGCCTCTTCCAAAAATGTACCTCTGTGACTTTGTCCTGGCTTGGCTTTGTACTTTTAATCTTGGCTTCAGAGGTCTTAAATGAAAAGCAGCTATCAAGATTTGCACAAAGGTGCATCTATGCCCAAGGGAGCAGGAGCACATGCGCGCGCGCGCACGCACACACCGACACTAATCCCACCTGGCATTCACACAGAGTGCACCATGTACCCACACCCTCAACTCCTCCCATGTGCTTGCCCACCTGGCCCCACCCAGGGCAACCCAGACACAGGGTTCACTGTGATAAGATGAGCAGTGCCATCATCTGACATCTTAGAAGTCACTTCCTGGGTCCCAGAGTTTCACAGCCTTCTGTTCTCTTCAGCATTTTGTGTTTGTACTGGTTTTTCATCTGGTCGCAACCTTTACAACAATGCTGCAAAGTGGTCTAATAGTCTAGGCCAGCGACTTTTAACCAGTGTGCCACAAGAATTTTTAAAACATGTAATACCTAGCTATTTAGTCAGGGGGTACTGACCTCTTTTTCGTTAGATTGTAAGTAAAATAAATGACAACAGCCACACAACAATAGCAGTCTGGTGTGAATAAATCAAAATTATACCTATATTTTGGTCAGATCAGCAAAAAATATATATTTTTGGTGTGCTGCAGAATTTTAGTAGTTAGTTTATATGTGCTGTGAGATGAAAAGGGTTGAAAATGGCCAGTCTAGGCATTGCTTTCAGGAGTAATGAGAGAACTGAGTACTTGGTAGGCTTTCCTTCATTTCTTTGACACATATTTTTAATAGAATGTCAGAATGGAGCCATCTCAGGCTCTGTTTTGGGTGAGGTACCAAGACAATACCAGGCCAACTACTCTCATGTTTGGAACTGAGATTCCAGACAACTCATTTGCAGCCCAGCCTCTCATCTTCTCAAGGGTAGCTAGGATCAGAGTGGGAGACACCAGAGGGCTAGAAATTAGCATGTAGGATTTTGGAGGAAGCTCTTGGCATGCAATGAGTGCCCCCTCTCCCACAGGGAAGGCAGGACTTGCCCAAAGTGGGAGCTGGAGATTGAGGTTTCGAAAGGACTTACTCTGAGGTGGCAAAGGACCCAAGCCTGGAAAACTCTGAGGAGGCTTGCTCATTGCTGTTGGGTGTAGAGAGGTTGCTTGCTGGGGCAGCCTGTGTACCAGTTTGTCAAGGCAAAGGAGGGTTGAGTACTGTCTGCAATCTGAGTGTGGGCTACAGCATGTGGGGTTGTGTTAGAAGCTGGCTAAGGGGACCACCCAGGGGAGTTGGTGTGAGGAGATGATGGAGAGGCACTGGCTTCAAGGAAAGGGAGCTCCCTAGTGATGAGAAAGGGTCCATGGAACTCACAAAAGCTTCTAAAGAGAAGGAGTCAGGTTTCCAAATCTGCCACAGTTAGGGGAACTAAGGCCCCAACAGTGGCTTCACTCCATGAGACCTTTCCTGATCCTTCCTCTCTTCTCTGTGTCCCTCTTCTATCCTGAGGGATCAGAAGCTACAGCTGGGGATGGGAAACCGTTACAGTAAGAAGAGGAGTCCAGGACTGTCCCCTTTCCCATTGCAGGTGGAGCACTGGAAGCGGCCTGAGCTGCAGGGGCCTGAGAGAAGCTTTTAAGTGGAATTAAAAAAAAATTAGTGTGCGCGCACGCGCGCGTGTGTGTGTGTGTGTGTGTGTGTGTGTGTGAGAGAGAGAGAGAGAGAGAGAGAGAGAGAGGTGGGGAGGGGGGAGAGAGGCAGACAGACAGACAGACAGACATTGTGTGACTAGATGGGATCAGATGCCTTTGTTACTAAAGAGTGACCAGAAGTCACCCAGATCTCCTCCAGGGGCAGGAGCAGCACCAGCCACATAAAATGGTTTTGAAGGAACAGTGGGAAACCAAGTTGGTTTTGTGGATCCTGAGAAAGAAGATACCTACCAAGGAGGGCTCCTGGTGGCTAACTGGCCTCAAATTTTAAAAACAGAGCCTAAAAGCTATTTCTACACAGGGGCCTCTCATGCAAACAGTACCTCAAAGAGAAGCCTTCACTGAACTACCTGCCTGCATTGTGACCTGCCTGCTCAAACAGCCCATATAAGGGTTTCCTGGAATCCTATTTTAACCGATAGGACTGAGGCTTTCCTCATCCAATCAGGGCTGCACAACTAGATTTCTATCAGCTTTTTCACCAGCCAGTTAGAGTGGCCTCATTTTGGCCAATCAGGACAGCGCCTTTTGGATCAACCAAGCTGCAAGGATTTGGAGTCCTCATTTGCATGAGGACAAACCAATCAGGGACCCAGGGATCTGACTTCTATGTATATGTCAACTCCCCTCTAGCTCTGAGAGCTCACTTTCCTCCAGCTGAGCTGAAACACAAAGCATGTCTCACCAGAGTGAGTAAACCAGCACAAGCCAGAGCAGACCAGTGCAGACCAGAGCAAGGCAAAGCAGACTGGCAAGGAGCAGAGCAGGGCTGTCCAGCCAGAGAGGGGCCTCATAGCCCTGCTCTTTCCACCGTTGTGCTATTTCATAGTTGAGCTGTTTGCATTGAATAAAGTTTCCTTCTCCACTGCACCTCAAATTGGGGATTCCTCTTGGCATTGAATTGGTGCCAACCTTGTTGACACTTTCTAATGACCCATTGTGATGATGGTTCATTCAATAGAAAAATTACAATGTGTTGATATCACACAGCTTCTAGTCCCAGGGCCACCTAAAACTGGTCTTACAATACTCTGATGGATAAAATAGAAGACTTTGAATTAAGTGCTGGTTACTGACTAGTTGTGACACTGGGGGACTATCATGGCACCTCAGCTCTCATATCTATAGGATGGTTAGTCCCCTTAGGAAGGTTGTGAGAATTAAATGAAATAACACACAGAGTAGACAGTGTAAGTGACAGCTATGCACGTTTCTTGATAACCATAGGGTTCAGAGATTAGGCAAGAGTCGTCTCTGTGTAGATGTAATATAGAGCCTTCAGAGGCTTGTGCATGCTCAGGAACACACAAGTGTATACTCACACATTCACACACAGATAGACAAGAGTTTTGCTTCTCTTCTTCTGAACACCCAGAATGAGAGACAGCCTAACCTTTAGTTGGAGGATACATTGGACAAGGGTCTCAGCAAAAGGTAAGGAATAGGGGTGTAATATTTTCTCTACTGTGCTATTCTAATTCCTTGTGGCCCCTGTCCATTTGTGACACTCACCACTATTGTCCTTCCAGACACTGCCTGCTGCCAAGGTTGCTTTATCTCATTAGGATCCCAAGGCCACAGAGCCCACAGGCCACAAAGGGGGTAAAGGCTTTTCAAAGGTTTATGAAAATGTTGAGGTTTGGAAAAATAATTATTGATGTCAAAATATAAAAGTTATAAAATAAAAATTAAGAAATGTTTAAACACCTAAAAATATACCACTATGTAAACTACTCAATTTCAACACAGTCTTTAGTTATATAAAACTGATGGTCACTGTGGTGGACTTTGATAGAGTGAGGGGCAGGGCACATGAAACGAGAGTGCCTCAGGTCCTGGCACCAGAACGTTCTTCCTCCACACTGGTGAACAACTCTCCATCCTGTGTTTGATAGACCAATGAATAAGGAGCCAAGGTTCACTTTGAGTGATGGACTTAATTTCTGGGAAAAATAACCCTGACCCTCAGTTGTTCAGTCATCAGGAGCTATGGATCTTCGAGTCACATCGCCTTCACAGCACCAGCCCCTGATGGTTCAGGCTGGCTGAACTACGGGGTTGGGTGCCTGACTCATAGGATGATGCATCAACTGGCAAGAAAAGAGAGTGTGTGACAAAAACAGGTTCCAAACATTGTGACCTATCTCTGTGGACCTAATATTCTTGCTATAATAAGTATTCTTCTGATTTAAAGTAATTAATCTCTTGTTTAGGTGTTAAGTGGGCAGGGCTTATCTCTTTTATTTTTGCAAACCCATAAGGGGAAAAGTGAACGCAGTGTCCAGAGGGGCAGGACTGTCCAAATGATGACCTATACCTGATTCTGCATTATTGGGGCCATGAACATACACAGCCAGAAGTAGGAAGTGAGACTCACATGTCACTGACAGGTGTCATCTTCACCTCTAGGTCTGTTGATTTGGCTTGAAGGAGGGCTGACTGCGTGCCCTGAAAACTGAAGGATCTCTGAATTGTTATCTGATACTGCAACTTACAGCCTCCTTCAAATATACCCATATGTTGCTCACAAACAGCACTTTAAGTCTTCCTCCTCCTCACTCATCTCTCTTCCTGCCAGAACAGACAATAGGCATCCATGGTCAATCTAATGTGTGTTTCCCTTTGCCATCTACAATGCGGGGTGGGGGATGCTCTAAGGACATCTGACTTCAGGGACAGGACAGAAAGAACATCAGGAGGACATAAGGTGGGAGCCAACAGCCTTTTTATTGCTGCTTTAACTTGCCACCTTCCATGTCCCTTGGCCTACCTGGTTCGGAGTGTGTCTAAGCAGGCTGGAAGGTACTTGTCAAATAGAATGGCGAGGTTGGCTCTCTCTGTCTGGATTTCCCTCTGATCAATCCAGCTGCTGATGGGAGGGCTCCATCCCAGGTCTGCAGGATTGATGTACAGGATCCCTGGGAGCACAGGGAATACTGTTTGATAAATTTTCCATAAGTGTCAGTATACTCTCTACCCCAGAGACTTATTTTATCTGTTTAGAAAATATACAGAAGACTGGACTTAAAAAATAACAGAGATCTGGCCAAGGTCTGAGAGGTCAAATCAGTTTGCTCTTGGGACCAACCCTGATGGGCTGACATCAGCTAAGGGGAAGCAATGTTGGGAAGGACCCTAAGGCCAAGTCTAAGAGCAGGAGACAAGAGGGCTGGGACTGATGGAAATAGGTGTCATGGAGTAGACATGTACAGTGGGTTGAATTGTGGCCCAAGAGGATGTGTCCACGCTTTAATCCCTAGAAACTGTGGATGTGACTTTATTTGGAAAAATGGCCTTTGCAGATGTAACTAAGTTAAGGATCTTGAGATGAGCTCACCCTGGATTATCTGAGTGGGACACTTACAAGTGTCCTTACAAGAGATGGAGGAGGAAGGACACATGGAGGAGAGGGCCTTTTGCAGATGGAGGTGGAGGTTGGAGTCGTGGAGCTGTAACCCAAGGAACCCCTAGGCTGGGGGATGCAAGGAGGGTTCTCCCCTAGAAGGATGGCACTTTGATTTCAAGTGCCTGGCTTTCTAAGCTGTGAGAGAATAAATTTCTGTTGTTTCAAAAGCCACTGGGTTTATGATAATTTGTTAAGGCAGCACTAAGGAACAAATGCAGAGTATGAGAGAATTTTCTGGGCCTGTGTTTTTCCACATCAGCACAGGTCCTTGAAAGAGAATCTGATGTTATGCTAGATCAAACAAGCTCTCTTTATCCTGTGATCTCTGCTGAAAATTTGGTTAAGGTAGAAGTTGCTTGTCTACCATGATGTAGTGAGAATGGCAGTACTCAGGGATATCAGGGACATGGAAGCTAACCGTTGCCTAATTTGAAGTGTTTACATCAGAGGACAGTATCCAGCTCAGGGGTCATTTCCCTTCCTATTCCCATGACATTTCTGAATGAAGAAAGTCACATAGGTCTGGCCTCAGGACACTTGTCACCCTTGTGGATGTGGACTAAGACTGCAAATTAGGCCAGAGTTTTGGATGACAGATGCCTGGCTCCTGCCTGGAGCCTCCCACAGGGCCAATAACATTATATGTAACACCAGAAGCACCTGTTTTCAGGTTTTTTTTGTTGTTGCTGTTGTTTACTTTCTTAGGCCATACCTGCTCTAGAGACGGTGGCTGGTGTGGCCGTGCGTAGGTGGCTGATCTCAAAAAGGAGCCTCATTGTGGGATTCAGAGGGATCCTCTCATTGCTTGCTAGGGTCAACACCTGGAGACAACAGGAAGGGCCATGTCAGGTGAGGAGGAGGATGCATAGCCATGTGCTGGAGATTTGGCTGACTTCTGGTGGGGACTACGTATGATTATTTTCTTCTATGTGATTATAGTTGACTGTTGAATAACACAAGGGTTAGGGGTGCTGAAAATCTTCATACAACTTAAGCCAGCGTTCTATATATGCAGATTTGTAACCACCAGTAAACCCTTGAACAATGAGAGTTTGAACTGAGTAGGTCAACTGAAAAATCAACATATAGGTAGACCAGTGCAGTTCAAACCTGTGTTGTTCAAGAATCAAGTGTATAACTATTTTCTGCAACAATACTCTTTCTCTCTTCCTGTATCCCCTCTACACCCATCCCTGTGGGTGCATCTGTGTACTGAATCAGGAAAACAGTTAACTAAAGAGTTTAAATTGATGTCAATGATCCAAATGAACTAAACAATATTGGAATAATATTATTAAAGGATAAAGCTTAGGCTTCATATTACTACTGTTGTTTTTAAAGTAGTCCCTCTGGAGAGTATACATTTATTCTTATGAATCTGTAAATATTGAAGCCATTGTAACACTTATAATCTGGATGTGCTTTCTGAACAAGTTTAGAAGCAGCGACCAGCTTAACAGCCACTTTATTGGCATTCAGTAAGTTTTGTTCTTTTTTTAAGAGTAGACATTTTTAATTTCATGTAAATTTGAATTCCCTACTACAAATTTATTTATTTATTTATTTATTTATTTATTTATTTATTTATTTATTTATTTATGAGCATCCCCATTGGCTTTTTATTATTTCTCATTGTTTATAAAAAATAAAATATATTCTCCATGAATCAAGATTTGTCACCACTGAGGGTGTTTGACAGGCTTAGTTTCCTCAGGTACCTTATTTATAAAAAAGGAGAAAAGAAAGATTTAATAGATGAGTTAAGACCCCTTCGAGCTCTAACAATCTATGTGCAGAAGACCCTGAAGGAAATGATAGCCATGCTGAAAATGGTGGGAGCAATGGCAGTGCCGTTAAGTAAGTGAAAGTTGATCATTTGGGTGGATCCATTCTTAGACGTCTTTTAGAGACACAGAATAAATGAGATCAGGGTCTTGCAGAGGTATCTGCACTTCCACATCCACATGGGTCATTAGTTATAATAGCCAAGTCATGGCAATGACCCAAGTATCTATTGACAGGTACACAGTAAGAAGTTGTGGCCTGCATATATATAAAGTGAACTAGTATTCAGCCATAAAAAGAAGGAAGCCCTGCCATTTGCGACAACATGGATGGACTTGGGGAGCATTTTGTTAAGTGAAATAAGTCAGACAGAGAAATACAAGTGCCGTGTGACTTCATTTATATGTGGAACTAAAAAAAACCTGATAGAGTAGATTGGTGCTTGTGGGGATGGGTAGGGTGGGTAGAGGAAATGGCTGTTGGGGTCAAAGGGTGCAAACTCTTCGTTATAAAATGAATAATCCTGAGGATGTAATGTACAGCATGGTGACTATTGTTAACAATATCGTATACTTGGAAGTTGCTAAGAGAGTAGATCTTAAAAGCTCTTACCACACACACACACACACACACACACACACACACACACACACAGAGGTAACATGTGAGGTGATGAAAGTGTTTACTAACCTTATTATGGTAATTATTTTGCAGTACATGGGTATTTCAAATCACCATGTTGTACACCTTAAACTTATACAATATTATGTGTCAATTATATCTCAATAACGCTGAAGAAATTTTAAAAATAAAAATGGCAGTAGGATCAGCCCTTGTGTAGAATCAAGACTTCCAAGTGTGCCTGGGGACTGGGTTCATAGATGATTAGGGATGACCTGGGGATTCCCTTTCTCCCTTTTGCTACCTTGTTGTCATCCATGACAGTGTTCAGAGACTCGATCCACATTGGATCTATGTCGCCATCCAGTAAAATCCACTTGGGTCCATCATGGGTGATGCTGGCAAGCTCCCGCATGATGGAAGAGAACAGTCCTGGAGGGAACCATAGGTATCTTATTTTCCATGTCACCATAAATCTTTTGTTTTCTCTTGACACAGCCTGTCCTATTGGCTATAACATTCAGAGGAGGTATAAATAACAACACAGGTCAGAACTGGTTTTGCATTCTATTCTACCAGACCTTTGACAGTGCCCAAGGTGCGACTCTATGTTCCAGGGTGACTTTTCGTAAGAAAAACAAGAAGAGCAAAACAACAACAAAACCTGAAGGAACTGGTTCTTTAAGGGATAAGGGACCCAGTCAGTCATTTCAACAGGCAACTGTAATATGATGGAATTACATAAAACCTTTTTAGGTATATTTCCATGCTTTGTAATCACAGCCTGGAAAAATCTTTGAAATACAGGCTTTCAGAGAAGGCCCAGCGTGATTCTAATCAGCATTACATGAGATTTATATTTTTTGTGGATAGAACTGATTTTTATGAAACTAAGCTTTCCCAATGAATAATACAGTATGTCTTTTCATTTATTCACATATTGTTTTATGTTCCTTAATAAATTTGTATAGTATTTTCAATATATCTCTTTGGCCAATTCTATTTTTAAGCATAGAGTTGTTACTGCCACTAGGCGTGAGATTTTTTGTCTGTATTTCTATTTTTAACTGGCTACTGTTAGTATAAAGAAAAGTTACCAAATTTGATGTATTTATTTTATAATTAGTTACATTTAATACATTTTCTTATTAATTCCAGTGATTTTCCAATAGTGCCTCTTGAGTTTTCTAGGTATAAACTTACATAACCAATACAAAATAATTTTTCTCCTTTCCACCAATTTATACCAGGCATTTCATTTTCTTATCTTCTGCATTTTCCAGAATTCCACCAAGCAATGCTGAATAATAATACTGATCATAAGTCTCCCTGACTTATACTTAATTTTAATAGAAATGGCTTTAGTTTCTCATCATTAAGAATGCTTTTTCTTCTTTTGACTTTAGGAAAAGAGTATTATCATATTTAAGGTATTTCCTTTTATTCTTATTTTACTTAGAATTTAAAAAATTAGGAATAGCTACTGAATTTTTAGCATCAAGTAACTTTCTCTTTTAATTTTTCAGTTCTTTATATTAATACCTAAAAAATAACTCACATTCTATCCTCACATTCCTAGGGTAGATTCTACTTGGTCAAAATGTATTATTGTTTTTGGATATTGCTGGATTTTATTTACTGATATTTTTAAGAATTTGTGAGTCTACATTAATGAGTGAAATTGGGCTATTGTTTTTGGTTCCACAGAAAGGTTGATATCAAGATTTTCTGACTCCATAGAATAAATTGAGATGTGATTTAAAAAAAAAGATTCAGAATTTTTGTTCTGCTACTATTTTTAAATTTCCTTTTTATCAGTTTACTTGTTTCTACTTCTTATTAAGTAAATTTTGTTAATTTATATTTTGCTAGGAGATAATATTTTTCTTCTAGTTTTTCAAATGTGTCATTTAATTAAATGTTCTCTTCTATCTTAATCTTTTCTGTATCTACTGTTTTATCTTCTTTCTATGTAATTCCTAATCTTAATAATTTTACTCTTTTTTCCCATTAATCATGCTTACAATTGACTTATTTGTCTTTACAAAGAATGAATATTTATAATTACTTATCCTTATTATGATTTATTGTTTTGGTTCCTTCCTACTAATTTTCAGCTTCTATCTTTATTAGTTTTTTTGTCCACAGTTTTCTTCGGGTTTAGTTTATCATTATTGGAACAATTTTGTGGCATGGATACCGACTCATTTCCAGCCCACCTTCTGTGATAACATCACTTAGATGTTTACCTCACAAACCTCAGGTGTGTCCCAGAGGCTCCTATGACATGTTCTTCTCTTTAGTGCTTCCTAGAAGGATTGTGATTTAATTTTCTATTTAGTCCAGGGGTTAAGTGAGCATTTGTTAATTTGAAAATAGTAAAATTATTTGTGATAACTATCATGCTATTTTTTTTCCAGTTCTAATGCATTATTATTAGAGAATGTAACCTGAAAGTTGATACTTTTGAATTCATTATGGCTTCTTCTGTGGCCATCTAAATTTTTAATTTTTAAAAATACTCTATGAACCAATCAAGAAAGGAATATTTTCTGTCTATAAGACATAAAATTTTATAATTATGTGTTATATTGAGTTTGATAATACATTCCCAGTTCTATGTTTATACTAATTTTTCCATTTACTGAATCTAATTTGTAAAAAATTGCATTGATATAACATACTTTATTTTTAACAAGTTTTTCTAAAAATTTTTAAAATTTTATACCCTTTTAAAGGGTATATATTCCATTTATTTGAAAGTTCTTTTATGTAATAAACACAGATTATGATTATTACAAGTCTTCTTTTTCATTTTCTCCATATTTAATGTATATATTTCATAAAACTTTAATTAAAATTCCAAAACCATTTAAATTTGCATTATTTTATGTAAGCTCAGATTTAATACAGAATAAGAAATCCCTGAAACTAGCCAAGCAAAGTACAAAAATACATTGAGGAGGAACCTACCCCAATGGATATTAAAATGTTATAAAATAATTGTAAGCAAAATGGAATTACATTAGTAGAGGATTAGATAAAGAGGTGAGTGAAACAGAACCAAACCCGAGAATCAGACCTCAGCACACATGACAGCCTGGGTTTACACTGAGAGGGAAAGGATGATGCCTTAATAAACAGTGCTGTGCGTTCCATTATCCAACTGGGAGGATGTAAAAGTTGATTCTCTACCTTACCTTATACTAAGCCCCAAAGTCAATTCCAGAGGGATAACAACCATTAATGTAAAAAAATCTTTTGGAACAAGTCTATGATGCTGTATCTACAGGTGAAAGTTAGAAAGTTATAAACTAAACAGGAATCCCAGGTGCTAAAAGGACTAGAAAGACACAATTCCCTTTTTTAAAAGGTGCATGGTCCAGGGGGAAAGGCCAAGTGCACATGGAGGTAGACATTGGAGCGAGGCATTGACAAGCTAAAGAATGTCAAGTACTGCTGGAAGTAGGAAGGGTTCTAGAGCCTTCAGCGGGAGTGCAGCCCTGCATACATATCAGTTCTGGGTGTGGCTTCTAGAATTGTGAGAAATTAAGTGTCTACACCTGAAGCTAAAAATAAAAAGCATACAGCAAATGTGCCACAAGGTGTTTATAAACAAATGGTAGACAGGGAAAAACCAATAACAATGCATAAAACAGATGCATAAAGAACTCTTACAAAGAAATAACAAGGGGAAATAAAATCATAAAAGAGCTAATTGCTCACACCAATAAGAAGGAAAAGAAGCTAAATTTCATTAATAGTCAGTGAAATAACAATTAGAGAGGCAGCTCATTAAATCACCTTATTTTTGACTTCTGATTGAAGGTCCTAAATTAGAGGAATCTGAACAGTTTGACCCTGATGTAGTTAATAGGGAGGGAGGTGAGATTTCCTCTTTCTCAGAGCTACATCAGTTTTAGAAAGAGGCCAAGTCCCTACTGGCTCATAGGGAGTTCTCTCCATTTTTTTCCTGCTCTCTCCCAATGACAGAAGACCATTTCCAACATTTACCTGTAGTTTTTTCTTTAATCCTCACCAGGAGACATGCTTATTGATTTTAGAGAGAGGAGAAGAGGGAGAGAGATGGAGAGAGATGGAGAGAAACATTGATGAGGAGAGAGGGAGAGAAACATCAATCAGTTGCCTCTCATAAGCACCCCAATGGGGCACCAAATCTGCAACGCAGGCCTGTACCCTGACCCAGAATTGAACTCATGACCTTTTGGTTTATGGAACCACGTTCCAACTAACTTAGCCACACTAGCCAGGGCTGTACCTATGGTTTTTACTTCTTTGAAGATGATGTTGAGGTCAGTACTGAGTGATCATGGGTTTGGGACCCTCAGAATGGCTGTTGAAGGGACCATGGTTGTAGGGCCCTTCCAGGATATGTGACAAGAACATCACTGGCCCTGGCCCTGACCATGGCAGACCTCTGCAGCAGCTCCCGCATCAGTCCTGGGCAGTGCTCACAAAGAGGTTGTCCCCGGTGTGATGCTAGGCTATGCTGCTCATTTGGGAATGAGCATGCACTGCCCACGTTAATCATGCCTTAAACCACTGCCAGGCTGCATAGTGACTCCATGACTCACACTCCAGCCTCAGCTACAGCTGAACGCCTGCCCTGCTTGATTCTCTCTCAGTGCCCTCCCTCAAGGGACAGCTGAGAGTCTCCCAAGAGAGAGCACAACTAAAGGGCTATGGTTTCCCTCCAAGCCAAAATTGGTTTCTCCCTTTCTTTGATCCTTTTCACCTCCTTCTCCCATCCCATATAGATCAGTCCCATGTTCTCTCCTCTGCAGTTCACCCCACTAGATAGATGCAAGCCTGTGCAGTGGGCTTTGAGGACAGCAGGAACATTTAGGACTAGCCCTCTCTTACCATCCTTCCATTCTCGTGTGGCTGGGTTGATGATGCCAAAAAGCTCATCATTTGTGACTGCTTTGGGATTGAGGTCAGTCCAGATCGGGTGGCGTTTCATGATCTGGTAGGTCTTGTGCAAGGACCTCAACACCTGAGACTTGCCAGTGCCAGCACTGCCCACCACAAACACAGAGTGCCGAACTGCCAGAAGCTCCTCCAGCTGGACCACCTGGAGAGATAGGAAATTCAGCTAGAGACCACTCCATCTCTCCCCTACATCCCAACTGCTCTTCTGCAAGTCAGGCTGGCATCTGAAATGACACCTCATGTCAACAGAGGAAGAGTTATTCATCTCAAGATATGATGGGGTTCTAGATGAAGGGGCAACATGATTCATTTATTCATGTATTCACCATTAGTCATTTAATTATCATCCAACAACTAAGCACTAGAGAGTATATCGGTTAAAGGAGATTGAGAGATGAGTCTTCTCCCTCCATGATCTGATAGTGTGATGGAGAAGCAAGTCACATTGACAAATTATTATAGTGCAGAGTGATAAGCAGTATAGTAGAGGAATTTATAAATGCTATGGGGACAGAGAGGAGGGAACAATGGATTTTGTAAGGATAAAGGGAACAAAACAGTCTTCACAGAGGAGCAGGCATTTGAACCGGGCCTTCAGGGGTGAGTAGGAGTTTCCCAAAACAATGAACAGGGAGGATGCTCCAGGCAGAGGGAACAGCACAAAGGTTTGTGGAGTGACAGAGCATGCTGTGGCTGGCCAGACCATCCGAGGAAGCTGGAGTCACAAGTTCCTGGGGACAGTGGTAGCACTGATGGTGCCTTTGCTCTCGTTTTCACTTGCCTCCATGCTCGCCTGTGCACACACTATTCCACTGCACTTACTGGAATGAAAATCTGATCACGTCACTGCCATCACTCTGTCCCTTCCATGGATTTCCATAGCTTTGATGATGAAATCCCAGATCCTTGGACTGACTTACAAGACCCTTTTGCTGTCTGAACAAACCAGCCTTCAGTCTTGTGTCTTATCCTCCAACATGCAAACATATATACTCCAGGTAGATACATTTCGGAGTTCTTTAATGATGCTCTTTCCTGCATCTATGCCTCTTAACATATGGCGCCTTCCATTCAGAAGTTATCCTTTCAACCACCTTTCTCTGACCAGACCCTACACATCACTTACTTTAGAGTAGGTGCCCCATACCTACATCCTTTATCTTAATACTTGTCAATATTGCAATGGTTACTTTTCTGCCTCCCTATTAGATAACCAGTTTCTAGAGAGCAGGCAGGACTGGGCTTCTTATCTCTCTGTTGCAATGTCTAGCAGAGAATCTCTGACATACTAAGTGCTAAAAAAATATTTGGTGAAAATATAAAGGATAGCTGGAAAGGTTGGATGGGTCCTATCATGAAAGATCTTGTGTGTCATGAGCTAAAATATTTGAACTTTATTGTAGATCAAGTTTCTTGAATTTGCACTATAAGATCCTTAATAGCAGTGAAAAGCAAACTAAGGTGGAAATGCACTAAATATTGATAGGAACAATAAAAATTTTTTCCCATACATTTGACTTATTCTACATTTTAAAAAATGATAAGTAATAGCTATTAATTTTTTAAAAATTATAAGTGATACAGGTGTTAAAATTGTAAAATTATGCAACCAGGAAATCAGAAGGAGAGTGTTACTTCTAAGCTCAATATGAAGGTAGCAGATAAATGGTTATTTGGGGAAACAGGGTGATTAGCTTCCATTGTAGCTGGATAATTTATTGAGATATTAATTTGAGTTATGTTTCTCACACCATCAACATTTGTGTTTTCTCTATCTGAAGCCATTGCTGTTCCTCTGGTTCAGGGCCCAAAAGCACCCTCAGGAAAGGCTCAATCTTGGCTCTGGTTTTCATCCTTCAGGGACTTAATGCAAGATCTTCCCAGGGAAGGATGAGGCGATTGGTCAGGAAGAATCTCTGAGAAGCTGACATCTAATCTAATATATGGATGAAAACAGTCAGTCAGGTGAAGACCAGTGAAAAGAGCATTCCAGGTAGAGTGAGAGAGGGTGCAAAGGCCTGAAGTTCATCAGCAAACTTGGAGAGCTCAAATAGCAGAAGAAAAGAAAGAAGAGGGGTATCAAATGAAATAAAAGAGGTATGCAGGGGCCAGGTATGCAGGAATTAGTAGTTGAAAATTTATTGAGACCCAGCTGGAGTTTTTTAAGTATGAAAATGACCTGAAGACATTGCATTAAAAATTTGGAGGAGGAGGGATGGGGATAGCAGAGTCAGAGAGGTGGTGGGAGTTGTGCTCTGGCTGTTGAACGGAGACTGCTTATTCCTAGATTTGTTTTTTTCGTGAACAACTGATTCCTGGATAGTGGAAAGACTTAAAATCACTTTCTAGTTCTATTGATTCTTTTTGTTCATTTCAACAACTTTATTGGGATATAATTTACATACTATAAATTCATGCTTTTGAAGTGTATAATCCAATGATTTTGGATTTTTTCAAATAAATACCCAGAAGTGGAATTGGTATAGTCTTTGGTTTAGTCTTTGTTTTAAAGTCTATTTTGTTATAGTCTTTGTTTTAAAGTCTATTTTGTCTGATATAGGTATTGCTACCCCAGCTTTTTCCTTTATTTCCATTTGAATAAAATACCTATTTCCATCCCCTTACTTTCAGACTGTGTATTTTTTTTTTATCTGAAGTCTCTTGTAAACAGCATAAGTATGGGTCTTGTTTTCTTATCCATTCAGTCACCCTATATCATTTCAGTAAGTATTTAATCTATGTTCATTTAAAGTAATTGTGGATAAGTATATAGTTATTGCCATTTTATTATTCATATTTTATCTTTCTTTGCTTCTTTTAAAAAAAGTCTCTAACATTTGTTGTAATACTGGTTTGGTGGGATGAACTCCTTCAGCTTGTCTTATCTGGGAAGCTCTTTATCTCTCCTTCAAATCTAAATGATAGCCTTGCTGGGTAGAGTAATCTTGGTTGTAACTCTGATTTTTCATCATTTTGAATATTTCACACCAATCTCTTCTGGCCTGCAAAATTTCTGTTGAGAAATCAGCTAGAAGTCTTTGAGAGCTCCCTTGTAGGTAACTAACTGCTTTTCTCTTGCTGCTTTTAAGATCTCTGTTTTTCACCTGTTGCTTTTTGATTATGATGTGTCTTGATATGAGCCTCTTTAGGTTCATCTTGTTTGGGATTCTCTGAACTTCCTGACTGTATGTCTATTTCCTTCACCAGGTTAGGGAAGTTTTCAGTCAGTATTTCTTGAAATAGGTTTTCATTCCCTTGCTCTCTCTCTTCTTCATCTGGTACCCCTATGATGTGGGTGTTGTTACACTTGGTGTTGTCTCAGAAGTCCCTTAAACAATTCTCATTTTTTAAATTCTTTTCTTTTTTTTTTTTTGCTATTCCAATTGGGTGTTTTCTGGTACCTTGTCTTCCAAACTGCTGATTTGATTCTCTACTTCATCTAATCTATTGTTGATTCCCCTTAATGTATTCTTATTTGAGTTATTGTATTCTTCATTTCTGACTAGTGTTTTCAATGGTGTTTATCTCTTTTATATGTTTCTTATCTCTGTTAAAGTTCTCACTGAGTTCATCTGCTCTTCCCCTGTGATTGCTGAGCATCCACATAAACAGCATTTCGAACTCTGCATTTTATTGAGCACTTACCTCTATTTTGTTTAGTTCTTTTTTTCTGGAGTTTTGTCCTGCTCTTTCATTTGGAACATTTCTTTGTCTTTTAATTTTTGGTGTCTCCCTGTGTTTGTTTCTATGTATCAGGTAGAACTGCTACATCTCCCCATCTTGGGAGAGTGGGCTTACACAGTAGGTGCCCTGTGGGGCCCAGTGGCACAGACTGCTTGGTCACCTGAGCTGGGTGCTCTATGAATGGCCCTTGTGTGGGTGCTGTGTACCTTCCTGTTTTAGTTGAGCCTTGATTGTTGTTGGCACATCAGTGGGAAGGACTGACCTTCAGGCTGATTGATTGTGAGGACTGGCTGTGACTGCTGGCTAGGAGCTGTTGTGCAGGGGTTGTCACCATGGAGCAGGATCATTTTAGTTAGGCTCTGGTGCCTGCTACGTCTGCCCTTTGGGTGTATCATTTGTGAAGGTGGTCATGCTATGGTGGTGCTATGGTATGGTCTGAAGCATGTCACTGGGTGAGTTGGTTCTGGGGCCTTTGGGTAGAGGTTCTTGTAACAGCCAAGGTCAGCTGTTGTCTGTACCCTTCTGAAGCCACCTGGTATGAGCTACAAAGTGATCTGCAAATGGTTGCCATTTGTGTTTGTCTGGGGAGTGTCTAGAAGAGACTAAACTGTGAACTAAGGCGAGGTGCCACCAGTGCTGGGCTTGGGCCACTTAGCAAGATGTATGGGACATGTCAAGGCCAGACACTGCTTGTTTGGGGTTTGTGAACCTTAGAGAGATTGCAGGAAAGTCTGCAGGAGGAGGCAAGATAAGCTGTTTGTATGCAAAAGCCACTGGAAGTGGCTTGAGTTGGCTAGCAAGTTGGATGGGGCAGAGGTCACAGAGAATCACCAGGGTGATTCAGTGTGGAGCAAACAGTGTTGACCACTTTGATGGAAACTCAGACTTGGAGCCCACCTGTCCTGCAGGCTGGGTAGGGGGAGGGCTCAACAAAGGAACAATGGCTTCTACCAGCAGTGCTTTCTGAGTCAAAGCTGCTTCAGCAGCCTTCACCCTGAAGCCAAACAATTAAGTTCCTCTCAGTATATCCCTGGTGCTTTTCAACCTGCTGTCCCAGTGCTGAAGCTCAGAGAAAGTGAGATCATCAGCAACTAAGTCCATGACAAGCCCTTTAAGAGGAATAGCTGGGACTGTAGAGGTCTTCTATCTCACAAAACCACAATCTCCTCTGGCTTTCATGGCTAGAAGTTACAAGGACTTCTCCTCCTGGCTCTGGAACCCTGGGCTGGGGGCCTGGTATGGGGCTGGAATCTGTTGCTCTCAGGGGGAACTGCCAAGATATCCCTCCCATTTCTTACTGCCATATGTGACTTGTTCCATGTCTAGACCCCTCCTGTTATTCTCCACGTGGCTTCTTATGTATATTCTTAGTTATAAAACTTCTGTTTAACTAGATTTCAGGTACTTCCAAGGATGGTTGTTCTGTAGTTTAGTAATAATTTTGATGTGGTAATTTTGATGTGTTCTGTAGTTTAGTTATAATTTTGATGGTAGTGCATTGTTCTGTAGTTTAATTATAATTTTGACGTGATGTGGTGACAGAGCATAAACTCCTCTGTCACCTGGACTGAAAGTTCCACATTTACCATATTTTGCCATGTACAATGTGCACCTACATTTTTGGCTGAAACTTTCAAAAAATATTTTCTTTTAATTTTTAATTCAATTTTAGTTTGTTTATATTTAGATACTTGTTTTGTGTGTTATAAAGAAACTTTATCATTTATTTTTGAGCATATTATGGTACAAAAATTGGGGCAAAAAGTATGCATTATACATGGCAAAATATGGTACTTTTAAAAATAAAATTTAACCCATGACTTTTTTCTCTTGGAGTTTTTAATTGCTTTCTTTTCCCTTTGTTAAAAAAAATGACACATACCTTATTTCCCATGACCTAGAAGTTAAATAAAATACATAAGAACATTCATCTTGTTAGTCTATCCTTGATTTGACTATATCCATTTTTGAAGGTTTTGTTTTGGACACCACAGTCTGCCTGCTCTAATTTTGATTTATTGCTTTCTAGGTCTTCTAATAGTTATCATTCCAAATTTATTTTGATCTTGTTTTTTAAGTCCCATGACATTTTTCTTGTTTTTAATCCTTATTTTGCTGTAGTGTGTCCACAAGTAACCTATTCAAAAAAGGTGCATGAAAAGTAGAACATATGACTCTGAAAATAACTTGAATGGTAGTCTTCAGATAATTTCCCTTCAGCACCTTGAAGGGATGACATCCTTTTCCTTGAGGATACAAGAGTTTATGATGTCATTCTGAATCTCACTCCTTCCTGAGTCACCTGTGGTACCACTCCTTCACTGAAAAGGAAAGTTATCTTTTGTTCTTGATCTTTGACCTCTGAATTTCATTAGGGCATGCCTCTGTGTAAGTCCTTTTATATCTACTCTGTTTAGTACTGACTGAGGCCATGAAATATGGGTACATGTCTCTCTAGGTCTAGCAAGTTCTTGCTGTTTTTCTGGAATTCCCATTGGTAACACATTGCTCAACCTCAGTTTACCCTCTGTATGTTATCTTGCCTCTTGTATTTTCTGTCCCTTTTGTGTATTATATGTTATAGTGTATTAGATGTACATAATTTATATTATATTATATACTCATTATATATGTATTTATTATACCCATATACATACATTCATACATACATACAAGATTCACCATAGGAGATTTCCTTGTTTTACCTGGTCCTACCACTGAATTCTGTGTCATCATGATACAATTCATTTCAAAGGGCTTTTTACAGCTCTCTAAGAGCTCTTTTTCTTCTGTAGCATCCCATTCCAGTTTTATGGATATATTTTTCTTAATTTTCTCAAGGACACAGATTAGAACTTTCAAAATGTGCTCTTTCTTATTTCCACTGCAATCAGTTACTGGGTGTGTATCTACCTGTCTTGTCTGTCCGTCTGTCTGAGTTTCTCATGTTACTGGTTTTCCCCAGTATCTGATGAGCCTCAAGGTTAAATGAAGAGCTATACTGTGTTTCCTAGGAGCTGGGAGGGGTGCTGTCTGCTGCTGACTTATAGGTCTCTCGCCAGGGCAGGAGGACTGAGAGGAAGCTCTGAGCACAAGGTCAGATCTTGGGCTTTGTCTTTTTCCTTTCACTTGCTGGTGAGTGAGCAGGTGGCTGGCTTTCAGGCCAAGTGTCTCCAAACAAAAGTACTTTAAATGGGGCACTAGTGCCCTAAGAGTAGTAGTCTTCGGTTTCCCCAAAAAGCTATTAAATTCCCCCTGACTTTTCTTTTCGGCTGTGTGTTAAATGCCTGGCTGCACATAGTCTGAGTTCTTGGGAATCAGGGACTAGTGCAGGGAGCTAGAAGAAGAGTGTGGGGAGCCAAGTGGCAAATTATAGGGTTAAACAAAGTTAATGATCCCCTCTGGCTGTTTTCAGTTCTCTTTCTCATCCCTGCCCTCCTCCTTCACTACCAACTCTAAGCTCAGAGTTTCTCCTAGGTTATGGCTACTTCCTGCCCCTCTTCCTCTGAAGCCCTTTCCAAGTGTATTCTGTATCCCCTCCCTGGTCTGCTTTATCTATCACCCTGCTTTTGTCCTCTTTCCATTTTTTCCAGAAATTTATTGTACTATCCCTTTCTTAGTTTTCACACTTCAATGGGCTTATTCCTCTTTTTTTTTTTTTTTAAAGAAAAAACACACCACTGTATTTATATGATCACTTTTAAGGGATCACAGGGTGTCATCTCAAACCAAAGACTCACTAAGGGTTTTGATGGATTAACCTTCAGAAGTTTCAGTGGACAGTGCTAATAAAAACTTGGTAGAAAACATCATGTGTTCCAAGAGCCTTTAATAGAAAGCATCTGTCTTATCCAAGGAGCAGAAAGTGCTTATGAAAAAGAAGGGTAGGATGCAGAATGTGGGCCAACTGACAAATAAAGAGAAAGGACTAAGATTCTCAGTAGCAAAAAAATGCAGAAAATGGGGAAGGAGGGTCATAGTGCCTCAGCAGGCTGCCAGGGTCTGGAAAGATGTGGATTCTTCTGATTTAAGACACCAGCCCCAGTGCACTGCATCGAATTTAACTCATCTCTAGGGTGAGGGTTCCTTTTGGGATCAAATCCTTTAAAGGAAACCCCTTAGCCTGGCATTCAAGCCCTTTGTATCATGGTTCCATATTACCTTTGGAGTCCTGTTGCCTACTCCCCACCACCACCCCCTCCAATACATTTTTTCTCTAGCAACACTGGACTTTTTGCTGCTGCTAGTTCAGTCTTTGTTTCCCCATCTACCCCTTTGCTGACACTTTTCCCTTTACCTGGAAGGCCTTTTTGTAGATCTCTACTTTTACCCTTTGTGACAGCATGGATGGAACTGGAGACTATTATGCTAAGTGACATAAGCCAATTGGTGATACAAATATCATATGATCTCACTTATAAGAGGAATCTAATGAAAAAATAAACTAACTAGAAAAACAGAATCAGAGACCTGGATACATGGAACAGACTGACAGCTGCCAGAGGAAAGGGGGGATGATAGAAAGAAAGGGAAGTGAGTAGTCAAAGGACATGTATGAATGACCCATGAACATAGACAACAGTGTGGGGATGGACTGTGGGAGCTGGAGAGGGGGTGTGGGCTGGACAGAGGAGGGCAAAAGTGGAAAAATTAGGATAACTGTAATAGAATAAACAAGAATCTTAAAAATATCAAAAAACTTAAAAACTGAGAGTTTGTAATAGGAAGGGGCCAACTCACAAATAATTTCTGTTGCAAAGGATCAGGTGATACTTTCTTCTGTAAAATGTAATCCCAGAAATGAAATCAAACACCAACTTGCAATTCTATTTATATGTAGCCAGGGCTTAATTTATACTGTTGAAAGTACTATATGCCAGAAGCGCTTCCAGGAGTGGAGCAGGAGTGACCTGCCCCCAAGCCTACATTATTCTTTCTCTTTTGTGAAACAGCCTAGTGAAATATCCTGGAAAAGTAACACCATCCCAGTTACTGTAAAATGTCTCATCTGTCACCTGCCTTGAGGGTTTGGGGAAACCTAATGTGATATAGAATATAAAAACCCTGTGAACTCTAAAATGATATTCATGTGATTCTTCAACATGTTATTGTACAGGAAGAAAAATTTCCATCCATGCATCTGTACCCCAGAACCGTCTTTTGTGGCACTTGTCATATCCAGCTCCTGGGCATAGTTATTTGTGTGCAGGTACTCTACTGTAATGACATTTATGCATCCTGAAGATGTTACTTTCTCTAAAACTGCACAGCAAAAATGACAGGCTTATGGAAAAGCAAGATTGGGGGACACCACTCAAAATGTACAGAATTTTGTATTCCAATCCCTGAAAACTCAACAGCACCTCCTAATTCCAATGAAAATGCTAGCACAATTAAATCACCAGAAAGTTTTTACCCTATCTCATGTCCCTTAATTCTCTGAAGCCTTATATCTGGGGGCCTGTGCTCTTTTGCAATTGGATTCACTTCTAATAAGACCATTCTAATCAACTAAGGATCTGATCTAGACGGAGCCTTCTTCATTAATCTACTGCTTTCACAGATGGGGAAATGTTTTCACCTGCCCAGAGCCTTCCTAGAAAATAGTACAAACAACCATAGTTCCTATGGCCACAAAACTAGTTATGCTAGCACTAAGGTTTCAGGGTCTTTTCCTTAAAGTCTATATCTATGGCTAAATGTATTCATTTTCTATTACTGCTATAGCAAAATACAGCAAACTTAGAGACTTAAACAATACAAATTTAATATTTTACTGGTTTGGTGGTCAGAAGTCAAAAGCAGGTCTCATTGGGCACAAATCAGGGCATTGACTGGGCTGGTTCCTTCCGAAAGCTCTAGGGTAGAACCTATTTTCCTGCCTTTTCCAACTTCTAGAGATGGCCACACAGTCGCCTGGATCGTGGTCCCCTCCTCCATCTTCAGTGGTTGGCTAAGGCTTTCTTCCCTGGCATCACTCGGGCACTCATGGCCCTACCTCAGTCTTTCACATATAAAGGTCATTGTGATTATATTGGGCCACCCAATAAACTAGGATCATCTCCCCATCTCAAGATCAGATGATTAGTGACCTAATTCTACCTGCATCTTCAATCCCCTTTTGCCATGTAATGTAACACAGTCACAAATTCTGTGGATTAGAATTATTCTGCCTACCACCCCAAGATATTTTTCTTTAAATGTAAAAAGCTTTTCTCCGATTACATTAAGATATTTACAAGAACAGACAAGTGTATGTGAACCCACATGGCTTCCACATTATATCACTTCATTCCTCTACAATCATGTCTGAAGTGATTCATATTAAAGGAAAACATGGCCGAGCAGACTGTGTCTTATTTCTCCCATTTGAACATGAACTCCCTGATGGCCAGGGCCCTGTCTCTCTTTTGTAATCCTCACCATGCATTCCACACAGTGGCTGCCACAATAAAGAATTGTTGAAAAGAATTGAATTATTACAAAGTAGACAAATATCTGTACAATGAAAGCAACCCTTTGGGTTAAGGAGGAAGTATAACCCATTGTCTAAATAAAGAATTAGGAGACAAATTTTGTGAGAAAAATTTACCTTCAGCACAAAGTTGTCCTCAGCCTGGAGCTTCAGCTCCACCACTGCCTTCCTAACCAAAGCTTCGAAGTTGAGGTCTCTCCTCCGAGGGACATCCAGGGAGGGGAAGAGGTCCCCAATCAGGCCCATGAACACTGGCATGTCATCAGTCACTATCTTGGGGATGTTGAAATCTCGCAGGGAGCGCATCAGGACTTGGTCCTCAGGCCTGTCAGGGTCTCCTCGCTTTAGAGATCCGGCCACCACCAGCACAGACTTGATGGCCCGCAGGCCCCAGTCATAGTGATCCTGAGGGAGGGCAGCAAGGGTTAGACTGGAACATTTGGGAAGCAGAACACCATATGCTCAGGCTAGCATGTGCAAAATTATAAAGAGTACATCAGGACTAGGTAATTTTGAGGCCAAGGAAGAAGCGCTGCAAAGAATGATGTAGGAGGTGATGATCTCAGGATCCTGGTTTCTGGCCTGGTATCAGTTACTTTTCTAGTTGTAATGACAGCAAAGCAGACACAGAACATATAGGAAACTGGTGTCAGGGAGATTAAGCAGAACTACTTACAAACCTATGCAGCTACCTCTTGTACATCAATGGTAGCTCTTAAAAACTGCTGAGACTGACCTTACATGCTTGACCTGGGAGGCCTTCTAACTCTTTGAGAAAAGAAGTTAAAATAGTTTCTTAAACATTTGGTCACTTCTGGCTAAGATGGCAGAGTAGGTAAACTCTGTGCTTGCCTCCCCCCATGACAACATCAGAATTACAACTAAATTATAGAACAGGCACCCTCAAGAACCACTTAAAGGCTCATTGAACAGAAGTCATAACTAAGGGTATAAAGAAGCCAGTTCCTGACAGATAGGAGGGATGGAGATGAGAAATGGACTAGTCCCACACCCATGGAAGCAGCTCAAGTGTCCATCAGTAGACAAGTGGATAAAAAAAGCTATGGTACATTTACATAATGGATACCGTTCAGCTGTAAAGAAGAAGGAGAAGGAGAAGAAGCAGAAGAAAATTATACCGTTTGTGACAGGATGGATGAACCTGGAGACCATAATACTAAGTGAAATAAGCCAGTCAGAGAAAGACAATTACCATATGATTTCACTCATATGTGGAATCTAATGAACAGACTGGTGTGAGATAGAAACATTGATCGGTTGCCTCCCCACTCCAAGAGGGGATCAAACCCACAACCTAGGTATGTGTCTTGACTGAGAATTGAATCTGCAACCTTCTGGTGTATGGGACAACACTCCAACCAACTGAGCCACCTGGTCAGGGCCAAAGAGAGATTCTTGAAAGCAGCAAGAGAAAAGCAGTTAGTTACCTACAAAGGGGTTCCCGTAGATTGTCAGTTGATTTCTCAACAGAAGCTTTGCAGGCCAGAAGAGATTGGTGTGAAATATTCAAAATAATGAAAAATAAGACTTACAACCAAAATTGCTATACTCAGCAAGGCTATCAGTTAGATTTGAAGGAGAGGTAAAGAGTTTTCCCAGATAAGAAAAAGCTGAAGGAATTCACCCCCTGAAATAAGTATTCTGAAAAATGTTTTCTTTAAGAAAAGAAATAAAAAACATGAATTAAAAAATATCACAAAGAAAAAATTTCACTGATAAATGCAAACATATAATAAAAGCAGTGGTAGATCAAACAACACTAAAAGGTAGTACAAATATTAAAAGACAAAAAAGTAGGAAGATCATGTGTAATCATACAGTAAACTAAAGGATACACACAAGCATACACACAAAATAAATAAAAATTAATAACAAAAACACAAACATGGAGTAGGTGAGTAATAATGACTGATTTTAGAATGTGTTGAAACTTAATTGACCATCAACTTAAAATAGACTTTTTATACACATAGCTTGGTATATGTGAAGCACATAGTAACTGTAAAACAAAAATCAACAAGAAATATACAAGAAATAAAGAGAAAGGAGTCCAAACACAACACTACAGAAAGTCATCAACATAGAATAAAAGAGAGTAAGAAAATAGGAAAGGAACAGAAAAGAACAAAAAAATCAGAAAGCCATGAATAAAATGGCAATAACTACATAAGTATCAAAATAACTTTAAATGTAAATGGATTAAATAATCCAATCAAGAGACAAATGGGTAAAAAAGTGGTATGTATATATCATGAAATATTCCCTAGCCATAAAAAAGAATTAAATCTTATCATTTGCAACAGCACAGATGGACCTATAGAGTATTATACTATGTGAAATAAGTCACATAAAGGCAAATACCATATGATTTCACTTATACGTGGAATCTAAAAAAATAAATAAATAAACAAGCAAGACAGAAACAACCTCACAGATACAGAGAACAAACTGATGGTTGCCAGATTGGAAGGGGGAGAGGAATTAGGGGGGACTGGATTAAAAAGGTACAAGGCTTAAGAGGGGCAAATTGACACTTACAATTACAAATTAGTCATGGGGATGTAAAGTACAGCTTATGGAATATACTCAATCATATTGTAATAGCCATACATGGTGTAGGATGGGTGTAAGATTTATTGGGGGATCACTTTCCAAGTTATAAATGTCCAACAATATGCTGTACACCTGAAACTAATATAAAATTGAATGTTAAAAATATTTTGTCAAAGGTGGAACCTACTGGTCACTATGATAGATTCTGGGAAGAGTAGACCATACTGCTGACATCAGGCCTCAGAGCATTATGGTGGGGGAAGTGGTGGAGTGTGCAGTTTAGAGCAGAGTCTGAACTGAGCCAGACCTAGGTTCAAATACCAGCTCTGCTACTTGATTCATAGCAGATTGTTCTGTGATACTTGCTGTAAAGGACAATCCAGTGTGCCATGAAGACAATAGACATGGTGACTATACTTGAAACTGTCTATCTTCCCTCCCCTGAGCCTGTGGAACAGGAATTCCTTCTGGCTTGACTGTATTTCTCTCCCATCTGTGCTTGACTGAATTCTACTTCCTCAGGTTCTTTTTATTATTGTTTCTTCAGGGCACTGTGATCCTAAGCCCAGGTACTGCTACTATCTTCTTTGTCTTCACTGCACACCAAACTCAAAGAAACCAATGTAGGTACAGCAAGTATAATGCGGAGAAGGCTGTGGAGTGAAGCTGTGGAAGTTGGCAAGAGACAGAGTGCCACACAAGTCTCTTGCAGAGAGTGGTAAGTAAGTATATTGGTCTTTATTCTAACACTGAGGAGCATTTTTAAGTGAATTACTCTAGCTATTGGCTAAAGAATGAATTCAAGGGATTAGAATAGAGGTGGAAAAACTAGTTCTAAAAGTTTAAGCATGAGATGTGTGATTGGAACTAAAGTCTTAGAAAATAACATGTTTGAGAGAGATGCAGAGGGTAGAATGAGCCACAGTTCACTCATGATGAGACAGAGGGCTAAGGTACAGGGAGGTTATCAAGGATAACTCCCAAGGTTTCAGAATTAGCAAGTGGGTAAATGGTGACTACTGAAGGGAGTGGGGGAATTAGTTACCCTCCCAAAGTAGGGGGAGGCTGATAGGAAGATCAGCTTTAGATGCCGACCTGGAGGTGCTTTTTAGACACACGGGGGAACTGTGGTGTAGACCATTGAATATTCAGGTTCAGCATGCAAAAGAGAGGTTAGGTCTGTGGTTATGAAAATAAGTCACTGGCCTGGAAGTCACTGGAGGCAGAGAACCTGGAGAGAGGATGTGATGAGCAAGGGGCCTAGGAAGGGTGAGGAAATTAGGAGAGGCTTTTTAGTCCATCTTGGACAAGTTTCTCAGGGCTGAGAGAGCTCATGTTTTGGCAACAAAGGTGATCCAAGTAAGAGATTCCCCAAAGGGAAGTATTGATGGCCACCAAGAAATTCTCTATCCAAGACACCAACATTGGAGGTTCTTGGTCATGTTTTAAGGAGTTAACTCTGTGAAGGGATCTTCCCTAGGGAGGACCCACATAAGGCCAAGCAGCAGTGAGAAGCCAGGGGTTCCTTAGTGCCCAGCTTTCTCTCCTCAACCCTCTGTCCCTCTCAACTTCCTTCAGCAGAAGACAGTTCCCTCTAAGGTTTTTCTTAGCTGCTGCCATGTGTCTCATTGGACACTGCTGATCTATGAGGTGTTGCCACACATTCAATTAAAATGGGAGCTCTGTGGTCAAATTTTAAAAATTCTGGGTTAAGAAAATAGACACAGATCTTAATTATAGAAGTGTTCAAAACTTTTAATAAACTTATGGGCATAGCAACTCTAGAAGTCTCTAATAACTTCCCTAACACACTGGCCCTGAAATCCGTCCAAAGCTTCGGTGGTCACATGACTGAATTTCTGGTTTAACTAGGGAGTGTACCTGTTTGGAGAGAAGCTCTTTGCACAACTGGTAAAGGGTGATGAACTTCCTGGCTAATGACCGGGCTTCAATGAATCCTTCCGCCACCAGCATGATCTCACAGATCAATTCAAAGTCTGGAACCACCATCGCGCAGGGCCTGTGCACAGGGAGACAAAGGGTGAGACAGTTCCCTACTGCACAGTTGAAGGGGAGCGTCTAAAGCAGGAGGCAACAGCTGAGATCACAGATGAAGGTGTTTGTGAATGTAAAATCCTAGACCTTTGTGGTGGTTTCCTCTAAGACCTTCAACTGAAAGTTGCATGAACTAAGGATAAAGAAAGTGAACCCTCTTCCCCAAGTTGATGGATGATGTTAGTAGACATGTGCAGAGTTTGAGGCTACAACTCAAGTCTTGTAACTTGAATCTAGTGCCTTTACACAAGACACAGATTAGTAAAGTAAGTTGTGTAGAACAGGTGAGGGGCTGAGGTTGAGGAACCGAGTCCCTCTTGGTGTCTATAGGAAACTGAGGATCTCTCTATTTCTCATCCCGAGCACATATGTCTCTTCTAAGCCTAGACACTAAGGGCTTATTTTGCACTTACGTGCATACGGATATAAATGCTTGTACTTAATGCTGAGGGTTAAAGTAAGTACTTATTAACCTCACTTTGTCCCAAAATGGCATACATGAGAATGCAGAAGTGGCTTTTTGTCTCTGTAGGAGAATTTACTTTGCTTCCCCCCTCCCTGGCTCTAGAAACATTTTATTTTAAAATTACTTATTTTTAAATTAATTTATTAGGTATGTAATAGGAGCCTAGGGTTGTTACAGTCTTTAACTGCATTTTGCCTACACTAATACAAAATTTTCAAAAACATTTCATTCAAGTACATTTTTCCTTCAAATTATTCTACATGGCATTCAAAGTCAAAGGAGCAAAAAAATGCTTAGAAACTCAAAACTAGTTTGCAATATGAAATAAAGTTACATATATATCCACACTATGGAATGCGACATGGCTGTGGTAAATAATGTGTAAAAGAAAAAAAACTAGTTAATGACCCAGGGAAGCATTAACCAATAAAGGCAGGATACTAAACTATGTAGGTCTGATCCCAAGTTTGAAAAAGAATACACACTCCACCCACAAAACACTGGGAGGAAGAATGCCAAAGGCTTACACTGATCATCTCTGGATGGGAGGACTGCTCTGGTGAGGAGCAGAGAGCCTGGAGCCAGAAGGCCTGGGTTCAAACTGCAGTTCTGCTGCTTACCAGCTGGGTTATGAGCTAACCCTAGTAACTAGGGTTACTACCCTGAGCAGTTTGCTGAATCCATCTGTTTTCTTATTGTACTAATAGTATCCCCCCCACCATGGTTTATTTTGTGAAAATTAAATGTAAATTGTGTTTGTATTTATTGCTTTTGCACATATTCTCCAGTCCCCGCTCCCCTGATTTTCTATGGATATATGTTCTGTTTAAATTCAGGGGGAAATATGAGGACTAATTCTTATCATGGGAATAACCCAGCTCCATTATCATTTGTGACACAGGCTTGTTTATTAAGTACTCTGTGTGAACAACTAGGAAACAGAAGGGCGTTCGATGGCGCCAGTTTAGACAGCCTGCTGAAATTCCCACAAGCTCTTGGCTGAAGTGGGGACCTGGCTGAAGGAGGAGATAGCCACCCACTCCCATTCCCATGAGAGAGGAATTCGCCAGGCCTGGGGCAGTTTAGACATGAGGGTCTTGGGTACCCAGGGAGCTTCCCTGTGGCTACTTAGGTCCTCACATCCAGAGCCAAGACAGGCAAATTCATCACAGCTCCCCCAGCCTTGCTCCTGGGTAATCATCCAGTGGGAGGACCATGAGATGCCATGAAGCATCTTTCAGGTTGCTCTTTGTTGGGCTCTGTTCTGAAAAAAGATGGAGATTCCAGCTCCTACTGGGATAGGGATTTGTATTTTCTTGTCAAAATAAAGAAAATTTTAAAACATGCTCCTATCCATCGCTGGCAAAGGTAAAAATGAGTGTTCTCATGCATTGCTATTAGGAATGTAACTTGGCACATCTCTTTTTAGAAAGCAATTTAGCAATGTGTATCAAAAGCCTTAAAAATGTTCTTCCCTCTTAACTCAGTGATTCCACTTCTGGGAAGCTAGCCAAAGAAAATAATCATGCATACAGAAAAAAAGACACTTACAAAGATGTGTATTATAACATTATGCATAAACATTTTAAATGTTAGAAATAATCTTAATATTTAACTGTGGGGTGTAGTGAATTTCACATGGACCATGTACTTGACAGAATAAAATGCAGTCATGAAATGAGATTTATTAAGAATATCTAACAGAGGAAACTATGATATGGTTATGATAGACTATGAAATGAAAAACAAAACAATATCAAACTCTGTGTAGACAACAAATGAAGACTACAAATATATGGCTTTAAAACATGCACATAAAGAAAAACAGACCACAATTAAGCAAAAAACCATCTTACTGGTGATGACATTAAAGGTAGTTTTTAAAAAAAATCTACTTTTCTATATGTTCAAAATTTCCTCTAATTCATAGGTCACACCTTTCCAGCAGAAAAAATAAAAGAAGCTTCCCTTTGGGGCACTCACATGGGGCGAGGCCAATGCTCACCTGAAGAGAGCCTTCAGGTTCTCTGGCAGCTCTGTGCGGCCAGCGTAGCCAGGGTTCATGGTGATGAAGATGCCCACAGAAGGATTCAGGCTAATCTCCTCCCCAAGGAAGTTGAATTGCTGCTTCTTATCTCGAATTGCATCTTGAATGCTTTTTACCTGGTGAACAAGTCAATGGAAAACGCTGAGTTTCAGTGTTGGTGATAGCAAGAGCTGGGAAAGCACACACCACACAGACAGTTGCTCTGTGGCCCCTTTCACTGAGGGACAGGCACAATGGCCACAGCCTGGGCCCTTGACTGATGGGCACTGGGTGTGTGTCTAAAAGAAACCTGGCTGCATGTATCCATATTTACAATACAGTGGCAGGAGGCTGTGAGAGACCACAAACAGGAGTTACCTCTCTCTGAGCATGGGTCCCCTCTGCAGTCACCCAGTGTAATAGAACTCACCACATGCTGGACACTGTTCCAAGCACTTTTTCTGTATTAACTGATTTGCTCCTCACAACCACCCTTCAAGGGGTGCACTTTAATGCCATAATCCTCATTTGTCTGGGATGATACGGAAGCATTGACAAGTGGAGTCGTTTGCCTAACCTCACACAGTGGCTCAGTGGTGACATCTGGATTTGAATCAGGCAAGTGAACTCTGTCTGGAGCCTGGCTCTTAACCTCTGTGTGATGGAAAGAACACCAGTACCACCCCCCCGGGCTTGTTCTCAGCATTAAATTAAAAAGAGTCGTACAGAGTTTAGCATACAGAAAACACTCACAAACAGCAGCTGACATGGGAATGGTTAATACGCGTATGCCTATCACCATCATGGCTGTTTGCTTTAACTCCTCATAGCCCCTCACTACCCTGCATCTCCAGCACAGACTGTGCTAAACTTGGGCAACTCCTGCATGCATGGAGGGTCCTGTCTGATGAGGAAAGGAAAGAGCCACAGCAGCAGAATTGGCCCAGGACTGAGTCCCCATGTGGTATTGGTTCCTTTCTACAGAGTTCAGGCTTTTTCTTAATTATGGTATGGAGCCACAGGGGATTTGAGCTGAAGCCTGGCCTGGTCAGATCTCCATTCTAAATCACTCTTACAAGCAGAGGTGGAAGAGACAGAAATGCAATTCAGCCATTTATTTTCATACCTGGTGCTTTGAAAAAAAAAAAAAGTGTGCAAACATGACATGCAACAAAAGGAGGGGAGACAAAAGGAGCACACTTGTTCAGCCAGGCCCTGGAGTGTCTCTGAGTAAGTATGCCTAGCCTCTCAGGGTTTTGAAAGCCACACTTGAAGGCTGGGCCCAGTGCCAGGGTTTCTGAATGAGCCCCAAGCATGGAAGCTATGCTCAGGGATTTTATAATAGCCAAGGAAGGGGTCAGTGGAGCTTGGGCTGCAGAGGGGGGGGTATGTGTGAGAGAGAGAGACAGAGACAGAGACAGAGAGAGAGAGAGTGAGAGAGAGAGAGAGGGACTGGTCAAGGCTCTCTCCAGTGCCTGGAAGGCAATGTTTGCCAGAATGCATGACAGTTCCACAATTAGGATTCAGCTCCATTAACAAAGTGAAGCTCTAATGACTGAATGCATTTGAGCTCTCAGCAATTAGTTTAGACTGAACCTTCAGCTCCCAGCAGGCAGGCGAACAGATCAAACTCTGCTGGTTCTCAGGCACTCACAGTACAGTGCTGCCACGTAGCCTCTTACCACCCTGCAAGCTGTGGGAGTGGTAAAGGCTGGGTTCTCTCGTTAGGCCCTACTCCTTCCATCTACATGACATACTGAGCACTCATCTTGTTATGGAGTGGGGAGGTGAGCTTAATCACCATTTACAAATTGCTCTGACACCTCTGTGTGGAGGCAAAAGCAAGAGCCCAGGACCTTTTCTGCTGTGTCCTCTGATTCAACATTCCCTCTGGCAACACCGGGCCCAGAAACCTCAAGCTCAGCAAGAATTGATGCTGCACTGTGGATTGGTGGCACCTGTGCTTTTGTGTAAATTCTGTAGGGGGCCCTGAGGGAGAGTGTTGAGCAGCCTCAAGGATGCAGGTAACACTAACGCAGGGGTGCTAATAACAGGTTCTGCTAGCCTGGCTACTATAGAACAGGAGGGCTCTATTGGCATTTCTTCACTGTGTTCACAGCAGCTGAGACCCCAGAACAATCCCCTGGAAGGTAACAGTGGTCGGGATCCAGGATGCTCTTTGGGATGTTGGGGGAGAAGCAGGTGGACAGGATTGTGTGGATTAAACTCTGAGCTCAGCCAGATGGAGGTGCATACACAGGAAGGCACCGACTGATATGTGAGGCTGCAAAGTATACTCCTTACTCACGGGGGTCTGTTTCTCCACTAAACACTTATTTTTTTTGGAGATTTGAAAGTCACAGGGAATAACAACAAAATAATCACTGACATTTGCCGAGCACTTGATACACACCAGGTGCTATTCTGAGTATTTTACATGAATTATCCCGTTCAGTCCTCTTAACAGCTATAGGAGGTGGACAGGTCCTAGTTTTACAGATGAGAAAACTGAGGCAGAAGGCAGTCAAGAAATTGTATTATATCACCTAAGATGTTGACATAGAGGAAGCTAAAGGAAGGATATGTGGAAACTCTGTACTATTTTTGCAACTTTTCTTATAATTTTAAAATCTGTTCAAAATGAAAAGTTAAAAGAAATCTGCACAGTTGGTAAGCAGGGTGACCCAAGTTAAGAACCAGGCAATCTGTGCCAAAGCACCACTTTCAGCCACTTTCCAACACCTTCCCCACAAGGGGCACAGAGGTGGGCAGAACTGGGCGTACAGTTGCAAGTACTCAAAACTCAGAGTTAGTAAAGCTACTGCAACAGTCAGCTGTGTTGGCCCACCCCTGTATGTACATTTTCAGAGGAATTTGTTTTGCTCTGAAAATAATCAAGTTTGTTATAATTTAGAGGTGTCAGCTTCCACAAAGTAAGAAGAGGTGCTTTTGGCACCCAAGAAATGAAACACACAGAAATGGGAGACTTCCGGCCAAGATGGAGGCATAGGAAGACACACTGTGCCTCCTCGCACAACCAAAAGAAGGACAACAACAATTTAAAAACAAAAAACAACAGAACTGACAGAAAATTGAACTGTATGGAAGTCTGACAACCAAGGAGTTAAAGAAGAAACACTCTTCCAGACCGGTAGGAGGGGCGGAGTTGGGCAGCCAGGCAGAGAAGACTCGCAGCAAAGTAGTGGCTGGCAGGCCCAGCGAAGTGGCAGATTGTGGAACAGGGCCCGGTGCCCAAGGCTAGTGGACCAGGCGGTCCCACATTTGCGTGCAGATAAACCCAGAGAAACAACTGAGGAGCAGGACGGACTGAGCAACCCAGGTCCCCAGTGTGGGGAAATAAAGCCTCAAACCACTGATTGACAACACTGGTGGGGGTTGAGGCAGCAGTGGGAGAAACTCCCAGCCTCACAGGAGAGTTCGTTGGAGAGACCCACAGGGTCCTAGAACGTACACAAAACCACCCACATGGGAATCAGCACCAGAAGGGCCCAATTTGCTTGTGGAAAATGGAGGAAGTGACTGAAATATGGCAGAGAGTGGAACAAGCACCACTGTTACCTCTCAGACCCCTCCCCCACATACAGCATCACAATCCAGCAACTGGGTTGCCCAGCCCTGGTGAACACCTAAGGCTCTGTCCCACACTACGTAACAGGTGTGCTGAGAAAAAAAATGGCCCAAACGAAAGAACAGATCAAAGCTCCAGAAAAAATACAACTAAGCAATGAAGAGATAGCCAATCTATCAGATGCACAGTTCAAAGCACTGGTGATCATGATGCTCACAGAATTGGTTGAATTGGGTCACAAATTAGATGAAAAAATGAAGGCTACACTAAGTGAAATAAAGGAAAATGTACAGGGAACCAATAGTGATGGGAAAGAAACCAGGAATTAAATCAATGGTGTGGAGCAGAAGGAAGAAAGAAACATCCAATTGGAAAAGAACGAAGAAACAAGAATTTTAAAAAAATGAGGAGAGGCTTAGGAACCTCCAGGACATCTTTAAACATTCCAATATCCGAATTTTAAGGGTACCAGAAGGAGAAGAAGAAGAGCAACAAGTGGAAAAGTTATTTGAATAATAAAGGAAAACTTCCCCAATCTGACACAGGAAATAGGCTTCCAGGAAGTCCAGGAAGCTCAGAGAGTCCCAAAGAAGTTGGACCCAAGGAGGAACGCACCAAGGCACATCATAATTACATTAGCCAAGATTAAAATGAAGGAGAGAATCCTAGAAGCAGCAAGAGATAAGGAGACAGTTACCTACAAGAGATAAGGAGAGAGTTACCTACAAAGGAGTTCCCATCAGACTGTCAGCTGATTTCTCAAAAGAGACCTTACAGGCAAGAAGGGGCTGGAAAGAGGTATTCCAAGTCATGAAAGTCAAGGATCTACATCCAAGATTGCTCTATCCAGTGAAGCTTTCATTTAGAATGGAAGGGCAGATAAGTGCTTCTCAGATAAGGTCAAGTTAAAGGAGTTCATCATCACCAAGCCCTATCTAAGAAAAAGAAGATAAAAAATATGAACAGTAAAATGGCAGCAAACTCACAATTATTAACAACCACACCTAAAACAAAAACAAAAGCAAACTAAGCCAACAGCTAGGACAGGAACAGAACCACAGAAATGGAGATCACATGGAGGGTTATCAACAAGGGAGTGGAAAGAAGAGAGAGGGGGAAAAGGTACAGAGAATGAGAAGCATAATTGGTAGGTAGAAAATACACAGGAGGAGGGTAAGAATAGTACAGGAAATGTAGAAGCCAAAGAACTTATATGTACGACCCATGGACATGAACTAAAGGGGTGAAATGTGGGTGTGAGGGGATGTGCAGGGCGGAGGGGAGTGAAGGGGGGAATATGGGGCAACTGCAATAGCATAATCAATAAAATATATTAAAAAAAGAAAAGAAACAGAAATGGGAAGCCAGGCAGAAACTGGTGTTCTCAGCTGTGGTGATTTTCCACCTGCCCTCCGTGGGGAACACTTCGCCAAGTCTCAAGATACTTTTGTTGTCGCACCTAGTGGGGAGACACCAGGGATGCCGCTGAACATCATAGAATGCACAGGACAGATCCTCACAGCAGAGAATTGTCAGGCCCAAGACATTAACAGTGCCCATGCTGAGAAACCCCGAACTGGACCTAACAGTGTACCAAAGGGGAAACTGAAGCCAAGATGATGCAGGTGCTTGTCCACCACTCCATGGCTGGTATCCCTAGGTCCCACCAAGTTCCTGTGGAAATTCTTGGCCCCACCCCAGACTGACCAAATCAGAAATCCTGGGGGAGATATCCAACAGGGCGTGTTTTAACAAGCCCACCAGAGGTGATCTGTATCCAAGTGAAGTTCAAGAACCACTGCAGCCCAGTCAGTTCTTGAATTTCTACTCACACTCTCTGCTGCCTGCTGTCCCCACTCACAGCTGCAGACTGACCCCCCCCCCAACCCCACAGATGAGCCTGAGTCCTCCATTCCCTTTTGCCTACCTACCATGGAGGGGACCTGTCCCTGCGCCCCCTATCTGGACCAGCCAAGGCTCCATCTTGTGGGTCTTGTTGTGAACCCAGACCCACACTCCTCTTGGTGTTTTCCTTGCTTGCCACTCTCCCTCTCTGCTCTGGTTCTCAAAGTTCGCCAAAAGTGAGAACCATGTAGGGAGGTTTTTAAAATAAAATTGGATGCCAAGGCCCTGCTTCAGGCTAATAAAGTCAGATGTCAGTGGGTGGAGACTATGGTTAGGCATCCTGGTTTTCAGATGCACCCAGGCAGCTCTGTGCATCCAGGATTGAGAATGCTATGCCAGAGCAGCACGTTCCCAACTCTGTTGTGTGTACGAATCCCTGGGACCTTGTGAAAATGCAGGTTCTATTTCAGCAGCTCCGGTGGTTTTAAGAGAGTGCATTGCTAACAAGTTCCCGGGAGATGCTGACACTATTGGTCCACAGCTGCAGTAGCACGGGGCTAGATGATGCCATTTGACTGTCTACTCTCAGAACATCTGGTGGCCAATTACTGTCCTCCCCACACTGCCCCTACCCATTTCATGACCCATAATTGCCCCTCAACCAGATGGGTTCACTTTCTCTTTCCAGTCTCTGTGGCTTTTAACTGCACCTCCCCAGTAGACCTTGTGTTCTGCCTTATATTTTAGATAAATAGGTTCACGCTCCTCTCTATTGCAGGCCAGCTCTGATTTCAGTGGTCAGTCCTATTATTTGTACAAGCTGTGTGTGCTTGTCTGAGCCTGGGGACTTGAAGGGTCTCGCCCCGGTATCCCCCTGCCCCAGGTGAGGGCCTGCATCAGACAGACTCATGAAGTATTAAAGTCACACTAGCTCTCTGCAGGTGATGCATTTTAAGGAGGCTATCAGCTAGCTCTGCTTCATGAATCCCCTCAGCTTTTCCTTCACATCCCTGTACTTTGCCCTTTTCATTCCAGGAAAGTGGGCCATTCTGTGGTCCCTATGGTCATTCTCTTTTCCAGCCTTTCCTCTAAAATGCCATGTGTTATTAAAATCCTGTTTGGCTCACTCCACACTTCTCTCTCTGATGGCAGATTGAAGTCTGCTGCCTTCAGGAAGTGCAAAACACTCATCACTTTTGATGTTTTTTAAAAAGATTTTATTTATTTATTTTTAGAGAAAGGAGAAGGGAGGGAGAAAGAGAGGTAGAGAAACATCAATGTATGATTGCCTCTCTCACATTCCCTACTGGGGACCTGGCACCCCAAACAAGAATGTGCCCTGACTGGGAATTGAACCGTCAACCCTTTGATTTGCAGGCCAGAACTCAATTTACTAAGCCACATCAGGCAGGGTCACTTTTTGTATTTTTTTATACTTCTGTGTTTTTCCCTTAGACTTTAAGCTCCTCTGTGAAGGGTGTTACATGGAAAGCTCCCTTGGTTCTGAGACTGTAGGGTTTGTTCAGCACCTTAAGTACTTGGAACATGGCTATGGTGATTTGCTGCTTCTAGCTACTTCTTGCCTTGGAAAGGAGGGGGTGGCAGGGATGCCTGGCCAAAGAATGTGGAAAGGACTAGGAGCTGGAGGCGCTGAGTGTCCCTGGGGCTCAGATAGGGCAAGGCCTAGCAAGCTGATTGCAACAGTGATGGCAAAACTCTGAAAGAAAGTAAGTACTATAATGTGTCATACACATTTAAAAATCAGCAGAGTAGTTGCTCTTGGAATTGCCACACATATCCTAATTGGATATTCATTTCTGTTTGACCAACCTGACAGACACATGAAAACATCTGCCTACAAGGACAATGAAGCACACTCGTGTTTGTAGAAGTTACTGGGTAGAGGAGCCCATACGGGCGAGGAGCAGGGAGGAGAAAGGCAGAGAAGTAGAAGGAAGGCAAGGGAGAAAGTGTCACAGCTGGTGCAGCTTCTGGACCAATATGCCAGCCTGGATCACTGTGTGAATAATTAAAAGCAGTTTTCCCCTTGGGTGGGCATGTGATTTTAAATGTTAACACCTCAGGTTTTTCCTAGGCTCTTGTCAGACCACTTTCTGGACAGGGTGTCCTATGGGCTCCTAGACTGGAGTGTGAGAGCATCGTGAAACTCCAGGTTGACCTTATTTCATTTAATTCCAGAAGCAAAAGGGAATGGATCTTGGAGAACCCATTACTGATTTCCATGTTGGAAAATTTCAAAATAAGGCAAATTTACAGTATCTATTATCCATTAGGGACAATGATTGTTGGGCCTCATTGCCTCATCAGTTGGAGAATTGTTAAGTTTGGTAAGATAGCCAAGACCAACACTGGGCCAGTTGACAAGGAATGAAAAGTGTAAGGAATACTGGGGGTACCAGAATGTGGACCTTCTGTCCCTGTGCTGATGTGTCTCAGTCTTCCACTTTCTTCCAACCCATTTACTACAGAGTTCAGGTAATAATGACACAATCTTCATCAACACCACCAGCACCATCATCATCATCATCACCACTAACACCATCACCACCACCACCACCAACAACAACAACTTCCGCCTCCTCCTCCTCATCATCATCATCATAAGGGACACTAACATTTATTGAGTGCCTACTGTCAGTAGTGCTCTGCTTTAAGTGCTTTACACATAGAAATTCATGCAATAATTATTATAAGTACAAAGATATAACAATTATTATATCTGCAAAGAACCTATAGTTACTAACCCCCTTTGCAGATGTGGAACTTGAGACACTTACCTACCTGAGGTGACACAACTAGTAAGTGGCAGAGCCAGAATCCAGCCCTGGCAGTCTGCTTCCCCACCCCTTCGCCTTGCTAACCCCACTCTGCAATAAGCTGTTTCCTCTAAAGTCCCACTTGTTTCTAGAACTTGTTTACACAGTCTCTGGAACCCAGAGATGGGCTCCATGCTGATGCTGGACTGACTCACAGTGCCTGCCCATCAGGGATGCCCTGAGACAGCCCTTTGGCACACATCCTTCCACAGCACTGAGAGCTGCCCTGGGACACACAGGGACAGCGGGTCCTGAGGAATCATCCTGGATTTAATGAGGGCAGTCACAGCAGTGTGACCTGGCAAATGAGAATAAAAAGTGCCCTCTGAAATCTGCAGCAAGCTGCCAGGAGGGAGGGAGTAGACCATCATAAAAGCAAAGAGGAAAGAAGTGCATATAAAGGTGGGTAGAAACAGCAGAGGAGAGTGGGCAAGGAATAAACTGATGGAGCAAGACCTCAGCCACCTGAGAAGTACAGTGGAAGAAAGGAGAAAAACTCCAGGTACACATATAATTATGGGTCCTCAACTCCAATATCCACAGGAGTGAAAAGTGTTTGTTTATCTCCTGATTTTCAGAACCATTCTTGGCCTAGAATGCTGACAAAGGTTTATTTTACTTGTTTTACTCCACTTATACTCTTAAATGGGCTATACCCCAAATTAAAAAAGACCTTATGGGGATATCATTCCTCATTTCAAGTTGTGAAGTCCCCATGCAGAGGTGAATGCAGCCAGCTAATGTGTTTCATTTGTCAGGCTCAGGGACTTTTTTCTGTTTTTTTTTTTTTTTTTTTTTTTAACAAATAAGTTGCCAACTTATTGAAATCTAGAATTAAAAAAAAAAAAAATATATATATATGCCCTGCCTGGTGTGGCTCAGTGGGTTGAGTGCTGGCTTGTGAACTCAAAGGGCACTTGTTGGATTCCCAGTCAGGACACATGCCTGGGTTTTGGGCAAGATCCCCAGTGGGGGGCGAGTGGCAACCGGTTGATGTACCCCTCGCACATTGATGTTTCTCTTCCTCTCTTTCTCCCTCCCTTCCCCTCTCTCTAAAAATAAACAAATAAAATCTTTTTTAATTAAAAAATAAAATATAGACATTCTGCTTCTATATAAAGTTTAAAAGATCTGGCAACACTGACCTTACATTCCTACAAGGAAGAGGCGTGATGGTAAATGTTTATAACAACTTGCTCTCCAAGAAAGCAAAAATGCCCTGAGCTGGAGAATTTGCCAGTTTCCAAAGTGGAAATAGTACCCCTGGAATCAGTTTTAGGCTCTGATTTGACAGCACAGAAATGCACACAGTCAGCCCCTGAACCAGAAGACTAAAGGGCTTTCAGGTGGAGTGTGCAGGCCAGTGATCTGACTTCCTTTCTCTACTAACCCCTAATGAATTAAACAAATCCACTAACCCCCAATGAATTAAACAAATCTAAGGAAAGGGAAAACCATATATCACCACTGGGGAATAAGAGAAGAGCCCAACATTTTTGTACCTTTCAGGAGCTTCCCAAGAAACAATCTGGAAAGAATCAGTGAATGGGATCACCACCTGGCTGCCAAACACAAGAGGTAGGAGGACTAACCACTTTGTGAGGAGAGGGAAGTGAAGGGGACCTGCAGAGGCCCCTGACCAGCCATGGCTCCCAGTGGCAAGTGAAGATGGGGATGGCTGGGGCAATAAGCTGATGGTGTGAGTTCTGCTGCTATTCAGGCCATGGTATCTTCCATACCTATCCACAGCTCTGCATCTAGCCTACCTGCAGCTGGACATCATGTCTGGACAAGAGAGTGCCAGCACGTGGGGGAAAGTGGGTGGAAATGCATCTGCCAGGGCAGACAGGCCAGTTGGGGGGGAGGATGTTGTCTGTCTCTGACATCCCTCCCCCACACCTTTTGCTGCTCAACCCTGAACGCTTGCCTAAGAAAAATGTCAGTGAAGTTAAACTTTTTTCATTGTTCTCTGTTTGGACCTGAAAAAATTACACATAAGGGACCAAAGAGTCCGTTTTCTTTTTCCATGCTGTGTGTATACATATTGCTTTAGAAATAAAAAATGAACAATAAGAAGAAAATTAAACCATCTTTGACAGCATGGTGTGTAGCACAAACAGAAGCACCAGTCATGCAGTTGCTCCTGAAACCCCACCACCACAGGGAACCCCTACATTTGCTTTGTCTTGTTGAAGCAACACGAATGGGGGGACCCTGAAACCACAACTCCCCCTAGTGGACAATGGGGGAACTTGGCTGCTGGGAGGAGCCCAGAAATTGGTGCTGCCAAAGAATATGCCTGTTCATGGTGACTGGGGGCCATTCTGGGAGTTGTCGGGGACCAGCTTAGGCCTTTGCAGCTGTAATTAGAGAGCTCTGACTGACTGTAGCCACTGATTGTCCCCCCGCCCAGCCCCTCCCTAAACCACTGCCAAGTAGAGGGGCAATTTCCCTTTCAGAAATCTTTAGGGTTCCCTATTGCCTACTAAAGAAAGTATAATACACATCATGCCATTAAAGTCTGCCTACTACTTGGTTCAAGCCTGCCTGTCTACACTTATTTTCTTATTTTATCTCCTGTACCCCAGATCTGTGCCCGGACTTGCCGCTGGTCAGTATGGATGGGCTTAAATCATATATGCACACATATGTGTATATATATACATATATATGTATATATATCTATGTAAGGGGGATAATAGTGCCTCATAGGACTGTTGTGGGAATGTAAGAGGTATTAAGAGATGATATAGGACAAGTATCCAGTACAGAACAGACTTTCAACAAAGGTTTATTCACTTTGGCTACCCCTGCCTCTTCTGATGCTCCCAAGTGTAAATCCTTTCCATGCTTGCAGTCCTGACTTTAAGATGTCATGTCCAGAGTCTTGTCCCATAGTGGGAGTCAGGATTCAAATAATTTCTGAACATTACCGAGTGTTCATGTCTGTGTCAAGAACTCAAGTGGTTGCAGCCAGTGATTGTGTCCTATTCAACTGGGGACCCTGCACCCAAGGCTTGAGCACAGCACCTACTATGTTGTAGGTGTTCAGTAAGAACTTTCTGGATGACTTAAAAGACAAGTGGCATGCTTACATAAAATCTGACCAAAAAATGACTTTCTTCGTTCAATTACATTCACCCTATCATTCTCACTTTATATACAATGAAGTGAATTGGGCTGACAGAGGTGGAGCAACTTGCCAGGCTCTCAGTGAGGAAAGGGCAGAGCTGGAATTTAAGCCCCAGTCTGACAGTTTCCAAAGTCAATGCCCTTTCCAAGGAGCTGGGCTCTACCATTGGGTTTGACCCTTTCCTTACCTGTGACACAGGCCTGCTGGCTGTTCTTTAGTCCCATTTTACAGAGGAGAAAATGGAGTCCCACAGCCAGTAAATGGATCCACCTTGGTAGGGACCTGCAGGGTACCCACACCCTGCACTCAGGCCTAATTTTAGAGGGTGGGGAAAGGGGTGTGAAATGCAAGGAGGGAGGGAGAAGGGGAAATGGATGAGCAGAGGTTGAAAACAAGAGGACCTAGACTTCCGCAGTGCCTGGCATGAAGGCCACGGGGCTCCCACCGACTTCTGGCCCCATACCTGCACAGCCACCACTGACAGGACCTCCACGGAGATTCGATTGAATTCATCAAAACAGCCCCAGGCACCAGTCTGAGCGAGGCCCTTGTAGATGTTGCCACAAGACTGCAATGAAATGTACAAAACTTAAATTACTGTCAGTGCCTGGTTTATCAATGTACATGAGTCATTTTTACCCTCTTTATTATAGATACTTCCAGAACCCTACAGACCACTGGTTAGAAACTTGTATTAAAATTTCAAGAACAATTACAATTTTGATGGCTGCGGGTGCCGATGTAAGTCACAGGATCAAACAGAACCTTTTCAAGACACTTAGAATGAAATCCCTTCAAAATGTCATCCAGCTTGCAATACTGTGGATTCTGCAGCTTTCAAAATCCCAGGAAATGAATAAAATATTATTTTTCTTGTGCCGTACAGACAAAAAGCCTTCCACTCAGCCTTTGGCATGTGCTGATAAAAAAGTTTATATCTGCATCTTTAAACCCATGACCAAATACCCAGATTCCCCAGAGTGATAGGAAGCTGGTGATGGGGTGGGAAGTAATAACAGCAACAGAAAAGAAACTGCAGGTAAGTCTGTCAAAAGAGAGCAAGGAGAGAATTTCAGAGGGAAGATGGTATCTCTGTCCTAAAAATAAAAGCCATTCTGAGCACTCAACACGAACTGGTAAACCATGGAGCAATATGAAAGGAGAGATTACTGGGAGATGCTCTCAAGGTCACTGTCAAGGAGATACGATTAAAGTGCAGGCAACATGCAAATAGTAGAAAAGTCCTATGTGTTCCCTGAGAGGGTATTACTTGACCATTGGCTCTGTGCATAGCTCATGTGCTATGCTCAGGCCCCCTGAGAACTTCTATCTAGTTAGGTTGTGGAGATAAAGCGCACAAATGAAACAGGTAAATTGCTACACAAGCAGTGGTTCCGATGGGCAATGTAAACCACAAATGTGATAGAATTCAGAGAGGAATGAGTCACAGTGCTCTAGAAAGATCAGTTTTGCCAGAGGTGAATTTCAGATAGTATTACAGCAGCACTTTCCAAAGCTTATTTCATGGAATTCCAAGTCTGGAAGATGCTCCTGGCAGACGAGTCTCTTTGGTCAGGCAATTTGGGAAGCAGTGCATTCTACAACCTACTTTTGCCAATTTACAACATGTATCAGCTTTCTAAGAGCCCTGAGAAGTCCTGCACAATTAGTGCATTCAATTTTGTTATAATATAATATGGTTAGGATTTTTGTTTTCCACTCATGTGATCCCTGGTTTTCTCAGAATGCACTCTGGCTAACAGTGGTATTGCATAGAACTCTATGATATCTTCAGAACATACATTGGGAATGCTGGAACATACTGGGAATGCTGGATTAATGGGATAATAGTATCCATGTAGGCAGAATGGAGGAGTAAGGGCTTTGCAGGAGAATGAAAGATTATGGACAAAGAATGAGCAAAATCATCATGTTTCCAGGGCAAAAATGCGCATTTTAGCTGCAAAATCAAATTACTGAAGGGGGTCATGGTTATGAGAACATTTGAATTATTATAAGGGTTCTTTGGAGGTTTGAAACAGAGAAAGACATCACTAAATCAACATTTTAGGAGATCTAGTCTAACATTACATAAGCTAAGTTGGATGTGGGCAGACTTTGCAAAGAGAGGGAAGAATAAACCCTACCTTTTTTAAGCTCCTTGAATTAAATGATTCCTCTGTTCATGCAACAAATGCTTATTGAGTATGTACAATGTACCAGGAATTTCCCTACATCACAAGGAATCAACAGTGAACAGGGAGACAAAGTCCTATTTTGCAGGGTGGGGGGCCACTTATAGCCTAGTGTAACAGATAATGACACAGAAATAAGACACTGCTGGAGAGGGAGAAGTCCCCCAGGAGGCTGTGATGAGGTCATTTCAGATTGCGTAGTCACAGGCAGTCTCTGAGGGCTGACCTAAGTTCCAGGCAGTGTGCTTTTGCGCTCAAAACAACCCTGCAGCTGGATGTTGCTATTGTTACATTCATGAGTACATATACCTAATATCTGAGATATATATAGTAATATCTATTATATTTGAGATAATAATAGCAACGTGTCAAGTGTCACAAATACTTAAGTGGAAGTCCAGGAATCAAAATCTGTGCTTCTCCACATTAACAGTGGTTTCAAAAGCTTTTTCAAGCTGTGGATCCATTTCATCACATGGATATACAATACAAAAATGGAAAAAAGGTCGAGTTTTCATAGGTAGATACCTGTCACCACCCCCCCCTTCCAGTTTTCCCCCTGAGGGCTGGAACAGACACCCTGGGACCCCACCTTGCCCTATTTTTTACCCCACTGTGATTGTACAATGGCTCAGCTGTGGTGTTGTTTTGCTATAGAGTGGCAAGTTTCTGGACTAGAATAAGGGCAAGAAGAATAGGGTTGAAGCCCTGGAGGCAAGAGGCCTGCTGAAGGAAGAATCAACATCAGTGACCAATTGGAACTATAAAAGGAAGGATGTGAAACCATCAGAATGAACCACAAAGAAAAATGAGATGAATCATATTAATAGGATATGGAATCTGGCTGAGCAGAAGACAGGAGTCAGCAGGAATGACCTGACAAAGAGTGTTAACCAAGTATGAGAGCAGGGCATCCAATGGAGGCCCTACTGCCCAGTCAAAGAGAGGAGCAGAACCTCGGTGAAGCTTAAGGCATGTGTGCGTCCATCGGTGCCCATGTGAAACTGAAAAACATGGAAGAGAATCAGACAATGAAGTTGAGAAAGAGAGAACAGAGAGTTAGAAGAATTGTGGAAGTAGAATGTTTCAGAGATCAAGACTGGGTGCTGTATAGGGTTGATGCTACAGAGAGGTCAAAAAGAATCCAGATAGTGTAGGCTCAAAACCATTTGATCTTTCACAATAGTCTCTCCAAATTGAGGTCAAGGGGAAAGTATTGCCACTATAATATAAAGATGATGTGAACACTAAAACTGCAACCATTTCCAGAGAAAGTAGCTAGTTTTATGTTTTTCAATAAGCACTAATAGAGGAAAGCAATAACATTCCCTTTTCCCCAGGTCTTTGCACTGTTCTGTGTCCACCCCATTAGCTGATGCCTCCTAATGGAATTCCTGGGGCAAAGAGGATTGTGAGAGGCCCTGACTATGGCCCACACTCTCCTTTAACTGTTCCCTGTTTCACTGCCTATTCCTCCCTGTGTTCACTAGGTGTTACTCAATTTTTTTTAAGCCTCTCATTCTTCCTCTTCCATTTTTACTACCCCACCATCTGGCTCCTCACCCTCTCTGTCTGGAATGACTACAATGCTCTTTCCTCCCGGTCTCTGCCTGTCTCCATTGATCTGGTTGTCCAAGGAGTCTTCCTTCAACACCACTTGTTTTCATCATGCTCCTGCTTCTGTTCTGAAGCCTGCGGGGTCTGTCTGTAGCCCACTCCCCAGGTCAGATTCTCCCAGTGGCTTTCGGTCCCTCCACTCCTTATTCAACCCCATGTTGTGTCTCTTGTTCCCAATCTATTCTAATGCACTTGACCATGGTCCCATGTCTATTTTTCTAACTTGTTCTCTGGAGATACAGAAACAGAATACGTCACTGTGAGTGTTGTGAATGACAACAGAGTGATGCCTGGTGATTGTATGACCACTGTCCCTGATGCTCACTCTTTCCTCTCCTCATCCTCACTGCACCCAGGGACAAGAGTTCAGGGGAATTCAGATGACGGGCAGGGGAAGGACACTGGAGGCATGGAAAACTTGGTCATGCTTTTAAAGCAGACATTTTAATGGGTTTGGTTGTGTTAAAATGTCACATGGCTGTGTGGCACTCACCAAACCTTAAGCAGCCTCGGGTCTCACACCTTCCACAACAGCTCTCCTGACAAGCATGCTCTGTGTCTCTTGTCTACTCTGCAGGACTCCAGGGCTCAGCATTTGCAGAACACATGTTAGCCCTCAGGGTGCTGTTGTCTGGTATCACCCTAATTATTTCACATATCTTTCTTGTCTCTCCAAATGGACTGGGTCATACTTTATCTGTCTGTCTGTCTATCTATCTGCTCTGATGATGCCCGACACAAGCTGAAAAATAGTGATATTCAGATTAACTTGATTGCTGGAGTATGCTTTGTGCCAAAGATAATTCTGAATAGTGGGCAACAAAGGGAAGAGGAGCTTTGAGAACAGCCTAGTGAGGCTGTTTGGTCATCAAGGATGTTGAGTGTACTGGCAGGGAGGGGACCACTCTCCTTGTGGTGGGCCTCACCAAGGTTATTCCTGTCGCTGGCACTCTGATCTGGGGCTTGCCTAGACTTATGTGACTGAGCTCTGGTCACTATTCAGACAAACTAAGAGAGACTCCTCCTCTCACCCTGTACTCTTAGAGGAATTGGAGGGGATGGGATTCAGTAAAAAGTTTTGAAAGAACTGGGTAAAATGCCTTTGTGACCCCTGGCTGTAGGGTCAGTTCACTTCTCCTGTTTGCTATGCCAGGCATAACAGAGGAAATCAGCTGATTTTCTTCAGTAGACATGCCAGGTCTTCTACATCCAAATGAGTATGCCCTCAAAAATATTCCTCTTAGGGGACTCTACTTATATCAGCAATGTTGGCCATTGCTAAACTTTGGAAGACTCTAGAAACTTAAAATAATCTTTAAGGCTGGGATTATTTCATAAAGGGGAAAAATCTGTCTTCAGCCTGACTTTAACAAAAAACACCATAATCTTAATGTGTTTATCAGTAAAAGCAGCCATGTTAAAATTTAGAGTGTGTAGACCAATGGAAGAGAGTTATTTTAGGTCTGAATCCTTATTTTGTTTGCTTGTTATGAGAAAACATGGGGCTATAGATTTGGCAACACTGCACAGCAAAATTTTATACACAAGAGAAATTAAAGTTATGGGAGGTGAGTCTCATTTAAAGCATTCTAAAAGTGGTAACTGCAAGTGTTACCATGCAGCCTCTAAAATTATTTTTAAATTAAATTTATTTTGCAATCAATACACATGAGTTATACACAGAAATATTTAACCCATTCTTAATGCATTTGTTTTATTTACTTTTTTACTCTAAATTTATTTATGTGCCATCCTGTTTTCACGGGGATTTTGGACAGTTTACAAAAATACATACAGTAAAACAAAATAAAAGCAATGAGTCAGCAAGGCAGCCTGTTATTATGCTTTTTAAAAAAGAATGTGTATAAAGATAAGTCCTGAATAGAATGTGGCTAGCTAACGACTGGTCTCCTGCTTCTCTCACTTCTCTCTGTGACACAGACCTGGGACGAGGAGTGCCCTGGATGGAGAACATGGGCCTTGCATCGTCTAATACAGGCATCTATTGCTAGGAGTCGGGGGTTGACCTGGTCTGTCTTCAGAAGGCTCACCTGCCCTTGTGGGACACTTTGCCCTTGTGGATATTCTGGGGGAAATGACCATTTTTACAGAAGAGCACAAATATGATTTTTATGTTATCTTTATTTTAATAAGATGTTATATTAGCCACTTCTAAGCCTTTCTGTGGTTCTAGGTCAAATAAGGAATTTAGACTTTAGGATTTATATTCAGCTTCTTCATTTTACAGATGATGAAAGGAAGATGCCAAAGGTGAATAAAAAAAAAACAAAAAACAAAAAACCAGTATCTGTGGCTGCAAATCTCACCCATGGAAGCAGATTCCACAGTGCTGAGGTTTACAAGGAGGTGAATAAGCTCCAGGAATCAAGGGTCCTGCGTCTCCCATGAAGGCAGGAGCAGAGATCTCCCCACCTGGGCCTCTGCGCTGGGCCAGGATGGCACGGATAAACCTGGTCCCTAGTCGGGGCTGCTGCCCAGTTCCAAGTCTCCCCAGGGCTGGGGCAGTACCTTGTAGTCCATCTGCTCCGAGCAGTTGAACACGTAGACCATGATGCCCAGCGCTCGGCCCAGGTCCTTGGTGGTCTCCGTCTTGCCTGTGCCTGCAGGCCCTGAGGGAGCACCACTCATGGTCAGGTGCAGAGATTGAGTCAGGGTGATGTAGCACCTGGGGAGGACAGAGGGGGCAGTCAGTGCCATGAGTGGCCAGTGATGACCTCTGACCCTGCCAGGGCCTTGTGAGACAGCTCTGGGAGGCCTGGGGAGGCCTGACACAGCTTCTGTAAAGGAAATCCTAGAGCCCCCCTACCCCACCCTGCTACCATATAGTCCTCACAGTGCTGTGGGAGAACTTTCTAAAGGGTCATCTGATCATGACGGTCCCTCCCTGAAGGGCGCCGGTGGCTTTCTGCTTGGCCCTTCCCAGTCATGGCCCTGCCTCCCTCTCAGTTCATTTCTCAGCGGTCTCCTCTCCCCAGCCCAGTACTCCAGAGTCTGTTCATGCGGAGCTACTTTCACTTGCTCAGAGATATGGTCTGAATGTTTGTGTCCCCCTCAAACTCAGAAATTCAAATCCTAACACCTGAAGATGATATTAGGAGGTGGGGCCATTGGGAGGTGAGTAAGTCACGAAGGGGGAGCCCTCATGAACAGAGAGCCTCAAAGAGGCTGTGGAGGAATCCCCGCCCCACCACCACGTGAGGACAAAGCTAGCAGGAACCACCTATGAGGTGCAAGAGTGCCCTCACAGGAATGTGACCACATTGGCATGCCGATCTTAGACTTCCCAACCTCCAGAACTGTCTGTGTTTGTAAGGTGCCTGGTCTGTGGGGTTTTGCTCTAGCAATCTGAATGAATTCATATACCCAGACACACTAGGGCTATGCTCGTCCCTCCCTCCTCCTTCTATCCCCCACACCCTTCCAGTCTACCTGGTCTCAGCCTTTGCCTCACTGATGGCTACTCATCCCTTGGAGCTCATATTTACCTTTACGTCACCCACTAAATATTCCCAGAACTCTCAACACTGAGGTGAGTGAGCAGAGATACCTCAGCAGAGCTCCTACTCCACTTAAACATATAATTGCATATAGTTAATGCTCATCTTTTATACGTATCTTAATAAGATACAGAAAGGCAGGGTTATGTCTGACTTATTGTTTTAGCTCCAGGAAGTAGCACACCTCCAGGCACACAGAGGCCCTCATAACTTATCATAGCTATTGACAGAACAAACAAACATATTCATGAATGAATGGGTCAATCATTCAATCTGTTTAATCCTCCTGTGACTATTTTTACTACTGACAATAAAATAAGTACAGCTTTAAGCTTGTTTTTGACACTTTAAAAAAAGGACTTATATTTCCATTTAAATTGAAATGTGCCTTTGAGTAATGAGCACATGAAAAGATGCCCCAAATCATTGGTCATTAAGAAAATGCAAATTAAACCACAATGAGATACCACAACACACCCCCTAGGATGGCTATAATCAGAAAGATGGACAATAACAAATGTTGGCAAGGATGTGGAAGACTTGAAAACCTCACACATTACTGGTGGAAATGTGAAATGGCACAAATACTTCAGAAGACAGATGTGGCAGATTCCTAAAAAGTAAAAATGATCATCTTGTCCTAGGAATTTACCAAAGGGAAAAGAGAATTTGAGTGCATACAAACAAACTTAGGCAGGAAGGTTCATAGCTGCAGTATTTGTACACTAAGAAACTGAAGACAACCCAAGTGTCTACCAATAGTGAATTAAAAACACAATGTGATAGAGCCGTGTAATAGAATATAGAGAAATGAAGTATGATACATGTTGCAATGTGGACCAACATTAATGAATACAAAGGAATGAAGTACTGATACATGTTGCAACATGGATGAACTCTAAAAGCATTCTGCTAAGTGAAAGAAGTCAGATGCAAAAGATTCCATGTTATGTCATTTCATTTATGAAATGTCCAGAAAACCCAGAGACAGACATCAGGCCAGTGGCTGCCTGAAAGGGGGGTGGGGGTGAAGATGAGGACCCACTGCAAGTAGGGTGATGGTGATGTTCTAAAATGAGACTGTGATGATGATTGTATGACCATGAATTTATTAAAAATTATTGAATTGTACACTGAAGGAAAAACTCTAAGGCATGTAAATTATACTTCAATAAAGCTGTTAAAAATGTGGCATTGCCCTAACATTTTTATACCTAGCAAATCAATATACAGGCTACACAGGTTGGGTGAGAGGAGTTATCCGAGGGGGTCTCTAAAATTTATCCTACTTGTTTCTGAATCTGATGCCTAGAGTTGACCAGAAACGCTGTGTTAATGTCTTTCATGCCAGGTGGTGACTGGGTCTCCACTAGAACCAAAGTGGTTTTGAAAAGACTTGGAGTTCCTGAATTCTCCTTTGACTGAGTGCACAATTTCCACATTACTTCAGCTTTTGAAAGTGAAACCCAGGAAGGCAGCATCCCTAGGCAGGGAGGAGAGGTGTGCAGAGTTACTGTTCCACCTGGACTTTTCCTCCATAATGGGGTATGTTGACTCAGCTGGTCTGGGGGCATGGACTGCATTTAACCCCTGCAGCCTCATGTTTGACTTGGCTCAAACAGCAGCCTCATTTTTCCCTGTCTGTGACCAAGCACCCATTGGAGTTGTGGATCAGTCAGGTGGGCCCCAAGGTGAGGTGAGGATTAAGGTGAAAGCTGCGTCTCATCTCACCTTGCTCAGCCACTGCTACCATCTTTCAATGCTTCTCTCCTGTCTCAAACATTTGTACGACATCATCACAAAGTCCTGTGTGTGGCCTTCACCACACCTGCCCTCCTGAGCTGAGTTCTGGCTCCAGATTGGCCCCTGTGCCTGTCACCTGTTCCAGCCTCAGCTTCTTCTAGAACCATGGGGGGACTGCCAGAGCTCTGGACCTCACTGGAGGAGAGCCAACTGCCTGGACTGCTGGGATCCAGGCCCCCAGCAGCTTTCCTGCCTGCCCTCTCTGCCCCAAGGCTGCCTGCTCTGACACCTAGAGGGCTGTGCCACTCAGGCCTCTTCTCTTTGCAAGTGCACAGCTTTCAAGGAAACAGGGAGTCCAGAAGCTCAAGGTTTCACAAAGATAGAATTCTCATAGAAAACTCAAGGATCTCTCCAAAAAAGTGATCAGAACTGGAGATCAGTCTCAAGCATCTACCGAGCTTCTGATGGTCTCCAGAAGAAGCCCTTGGGTGAAAATACTAAAATCTCTGTTTTTCCCACAATAATAGAACTTGAGAACTGAAAGTGATGTTTGGGATTAACTAATCCAATCCTTTATTTTGCAGATAGGTAGACTGAGGTTCAGGAAAAGAAAGTGGGCTGTTTAAGTTCTAATAACTAAGGCAGAGACAGTGGGGCTTTAGCTTCGGCTATGAGAAAAACACAAAGAAAATAAACTGTATTTCCCTCTTCAGCATGATGGGTCACCACTATGCTCAGGTCATGGAGCCAGAGTAATGTCCTATTCCTTGGGAACACACACTCCTGCCCTAAGACTCCATCTGTGGTTGTATTAGCTTGTCCACCTCTTCAATCTTCTAAGCCAACTGCTTCAGTGTGCTCCTGTTTCCTAGTGATGGAAGCAAATCAGGCTACCGTGGTTCAAGGCAAGGACTCTCTGGAGTCAGAGTTCAAATCTTGCATCTACCATAAAGTGTTTATGAAGCCTGCCCAGTTATTAAAACTTAGTGCTTTCAAAATGAGCCCTGGCTGGTGTGGCTCAGTGGAATGAACGCCAGCCTGCTCAACCAAAGGGTCGCCAGTATGATTCCCAGTCAGGGCACATGCCTGGGTTGCAGGCCAGGTCCCCAGTAGAGGGCATGTGAGAGGCAACCACACATTGATGTTTCTCTCCTTCTCTTTCTCCCTCCCTTCCCTTCTGTCTAAAAAGAAATAAATAAAATCTTTAAAAAATGTGTTATTGGGGACAATTGCACAATATTTTTTGTATGTAGGAATTTAGATAAATATGCTGTATCACAAACCATAGCAGTTGTGAGAATGGCAAGGAATCCTTTAAGAAGAGCACTTGCCCAGCCAGCTAACCCTGACATGGACATGGATCAGTTTGTTTAGTTGCTCAAGTGTGGGAAAGGAGCTCAGAGGCTTGGCTCTTTAGCCACATGAGGTTCTCTCTCCCAAATCCTTTAAATAAGATCATGTGGCCTTTTCTTCCAGCAATGCATGGTTTATCATTTTAGAAGGCAGCCCCGTCCACACTGGGCACTTTTTATTGTTTGAAAAGCCTTACTCATAACAAGCTGAAGTCTCTTTTGTTTTCTTTGGGCAAATGATTTCTGTAGGCTTTGTTCTTTTCTGCTCCACCAGGCTCTTGTGAGGAAAAGATGAGACAAGAGGCAAGAAAATGCCTTGAAAAGTAGCTGATTCACTTTCAAGGTATTATTTTTGAAGATAATAAATATATAAAACATAGATTTTCTTTTTTTGATACATTTATTCAATTGACAGATTAAAGAAAATATCAAAGATACTGTACCTTGATTTCAGTTATGAATGGCTGCTGGTTATCCCAGAGAAGTGATCTGGCTAATCTTAGAGCTGGTGGAATCATAATTGGTTTGTATTCATTTTCTATTGCTGTGTAAAAAATTACCACACGCTAGGTGGCTTAAAACAACATTCATTCATATTCTCACCTCTGCAGGTCTAAAGTCCAGGTGGCCTCTACTGAGGGTGTCAGAAGGCCAAAATCAAGGTATCACTTGGTGGAACTCCTATCTGGACACTCTGGGAAAGAATTTGCTTCCAAGCTCGTTTGTGATTTTGGTCCAGTTAAGCTCCTACCAGTTGTTGACTGAGATCATCACTGCTTGCTATTGGCAGCTCCTAGAGGCCATTCTACCATCCTTGTATATGGTTCCCTCCATCTTCAAAATCATCCATCACCTGTCACATTCTTCTCTTCACATCTCTCTGTGTTCCCCTTCTGCCCTCAGGCAGAATGATTATCTTGGGTCCACCTGAATAATTTTCATCTTGCCATAAAGCAAAACATAATCACAATAATGGTATCATCCTATTTAAAGTTTTCACCCATAGTCAAAGGAGAGGAGATCATACAAGGAAAAGGGCTGCTGGGGATCATTGTTAGAACTGTAGCCAATACACAGTTCAATAATCATAGCTGAGGAAGGACATGGATACGGCAGCATGTCTGGAGGGAAGCTGCCAGTGGCATCACCAGGACTCAGGGCCCTGATGTTCACTCTTTATCAACAACTTGAATTAAGAAATAATTGATTAGATGGAAGATAGACCAAAATTCTAAATAAGTGTAGTAATTGAAAATGATGGGGTGGATCCAACAAAGTAAAATTTAAGAAAGATGAATGAAAATTAATCTTCCAAGCCTTGCATATATGCAGAAGGGGGGAAATATGGTTAGATAGTAGTTCACAGGAAAAAGATAAAGGGTTTTTAATAGGTTTCAAGCTCAACATGAGAAACAGCATTCACCAAAGAACATCCTCAGCATCAACCTAAAACAAATCTGTCCCTGTTATAACACTTTAATTTAAAAATTTTGAAAGTTGTCCATCCTCAGCATAAATGCCCCAGTCCTAGAATCTATTCCTTATGCCATTTGGTTATGAGATCCTTCATCATCAAGTGCTCATCTTTCCCTTTCCCCACCCTGGCTGGTAAATGTCTTTCTCTGAATGTGGCAGAAAGAACTGAGGACAAAGGCTGACACATGGTCTCCCTAGCAAAAGTAACGCAACACCAGTCACTAACCTTGAGTAGCTATAGTTGTGCTTTATCTTGTCTATGTCTCAAATATAATTAGAAATTCTAGAGGTAACTTGGCAAACTCAAGAGAATCAAGACTGAAATTCTTAGGATTATTAATACAGGGCTGTGGACAGCAGAATAAAACATACATTTATAAAAATCAATTTTCTCCCATATACACAAGTGAAAAAAAGTTAAAGCTATAATGAAATTATGCAGTTATTTCTTAGCTACAACACCAAAAGCACAGCCCATAAAAGAAAAAAAAAAACTGAGAAATTAGACCTGACCAAACGACACTATTAAGAAAATGAAAAGATAAGCAACAGACTGGGACAAAATATTTACAAACATATACACAATAGAATACATGCAAATATATATGCTAACAAAATATCAAAGAATTCTTACAACTCAATAAGAAGACAGACAAATTAAACAATAGGCAAAATATATGATGAGAGTACAAAAAGAAGATATACTAATGGCGAATAAGCACATGAATGGATACTCAATATCCTTATTAGGGAAGTGCAAGTTAAAAGTCAAATGAGATACTACTTCACCTCCAGTAGAACAGCTGAAATAAACCAGCCAGACAATAAGAATATTGTTAAGGATGTGGAGAAACAGGAACTCTCTTACATTGCTGGTGGGGATGTAAAATAATCCAGACACTTTAGAAAATGGTTCGACAGTTTCTTACAAAGTTAACCATAAAACTGCCATACCACACAGCAATTCCCCACTAGGTATTCCCCCATGAGAAATGAAAACATATATCCACAGAAAGACACACAAATTTCACAGTAGCATTATTTATAATAGCCCCAAACTAGAAATAGCCTAAGACTCAAGGGTGTCCAACCCATGACCCATGGGCTGTACACGGCCCAGGATGGCTATGAATGCAGTCGAACACAAACTCATAAATTTACTCAAAACATTATGAGATTTTTTGTGATTACATGTCGCAATGTATTTAATGTTTGGCCCAAGACAACTGTTCTTTTTCCAGTGTAGCCCAGAGATGCCTGAGGGTTGGATGACCCTATGTATTCATAAACTGGTGACTAGATAGACAAAGAGATACTCTGTATCTCTGAAATGGAGTATTGTTCAGAAATGAAAAGGAACGAACTACTGACACAAGCTCTATCATGGACGAACCCCCAAAACATTGTACAAAATGAAAGAAGCCAGACACAAGGGATCACGTGTTGTATGGTTCCATTTATAAGACATGTTCAGGATAGGCAAATCTATAGAAAACAGAAAATATAGTAGTGGCCACCTGAGGCTGGGGTGGGAGTGAGGATTAACTGTGAACAGGCAGGAAAGGTCTTACTGGGAGGGATGGAAATGTTATGAAATTGATTTATGGCGATAGTTACACCACTTGGTAAAGTGGTGTAACTTTACCAAGGCCACAATGACTAAAAGTCATTGAGTTGAACACTTGGAATGGATTACATTTTTCATATGTAAAATAATCCTCTATAAACTTGCTCAGAAATATATGTATATATAAACAATCCTAATTAGTAACAAAAATTTTCAAAGGCCTAGATATAAGAATAAGAAACACTCAAAAACTATATAAAGATACTTATAAACTTTTCTGATAAACATAATTGAAGATATAAATCAGCAGAAACAAGTCACATTTTATAAAAATGGCTATTCTTTCAATATAACTGGAAGGTAAGTTTCACTAATTAAAACTCTAATCATTTATATTTTGGAACTTGGTAAAATAATTGAAGGTCATTTGAAAGAGGCAACAAAAAAGCTAAACAAAAAACAGGTGATGATGACAGATGATGTAGAACTTTACTATAAAAATATTACAATTCATGCCCTGACCAGTGTGGCTCAGTGAGTTGGGCATTGTTCTGCAAAGCGAAAGGTCACTGGTTCGATTCCTGGTCAGGGCACATGCCTGGGTTGCAGGGTCGGTGTCCAGTTGGGCACATACAAGAGGCAAAGGATTAATGTTTCCCTCTCAAATTGATGTTTCTCTCCCTCTCTCCTTCCTTTCCCCTCTGTCTAGAAATAAAGAAATGAAGTCTTTTAAAAATATATTGTACTTCATGGTAAGTTATAAGCCTTAGGCAATATGGCTTGTAGGTAAATTAACATACTAATGAAACAGAACAGATACTTTGAGGTAATTTGATAGACTCAGAACTTTGAGTATGGTAGAGGAAACATCACAAACCAAAGAGGGAAAGGATCATTACTCATTTAAAAAATGTTGGGCCCACTGGTACTTAAAAGCAAATTAAAAAAAATCAAATTATATGCTCCCTGAGACAGTTTTGGTGGGTTTTCCTTGCCTACAATTCCACACTTTGGAAAGTCATCTCTCCTCCACACCATGAATTCTGATGGTGCTACCAATCAAAGCATTTCTCACACTCCCTGGGGGAGACACAAGGCTCAGGTTGGATAAAATACTGATTTCATTGGTCACAGTGGCTGGCTTAGAGGTGAGCACATGATCCAAACAGAGCCAATCAGAGTCCCTTTAAGGAATCAGATGTATAGTGCTAAGAAAGAGAGGATCTGAATCAGAAGTCATAAAGGTGTAGGTATGGAGAACATCTTTCCAGCCACATGAAGAAAATCTACAGGAGAAAGAAATCAGGATTCAGGAAAAATCAAAGGCAGATCTGAGAGTTCAAACCCTGGTATCTCCTTGTTGAGATCAGGAGCAGGTTCCACAGCAGCAAGCAGGACTCATTTCCCAGGCATGAGAGCTAAAAGGCTTCTTTCTGTTCAAATTAGTTTGAGCTTGACTTCTATCACTTATATCTGAAAATTTTTGATAAAAACACTCACTTTACTCAACAGTGAAAGGTTTACCAAAGAATTTAAAAAGGTTAAAGAAAAAAGTAAAATCAAATACACTACCATAAAATAAGGTGAATATTAAACTGATCTTGAAATGGACAGGGACTTTTAAGTATAAAAGTACTAAACTGGGCAATGACAGTGACAAATAATTCACATGAAAGGAAAATATGATAACTAATAAATACATAAGAATGGTCAGGCCTGTGAGTAATCAAGGGCATCTAAATTAAAATGAGATACCATTTTGACATAAAATTAATAATATTTTAATAATAATACTTAATGCTGATGAGGATATTGTGAGATGATCACTCTCATAAATTGCTAGTAAGAGTGAGATCATTTTTTTCAAGAATAATTTGAAAGTATGTGTCAGCTAATTATCCTGCTTTCTTGGAAACTTTCATGGGGAAATAATGAAAAATATAGTAAACATTTTATATATAACAGTGTTCATGACAGCTTTACTTTAATAGTAAAAGTTTAAATACAACTTAAATATTCCATTATATGTTAAATAAATTATGAGATACTTATAAATAGAAGGTAATTCAGCTATTAGAATGTTTTAGAAGAATATTTAGAGAAAAAGCTCACAACATAATGTTATATAAAAAAGCAATCTGTGATAATTTATACACAGCATGTTATTGCAATTTCAATTTTTCAAAATCTACATGTAGAAGTAAATAGAGCACATATTAACAATGATTATCCCTAGATGACTTATTTTCTTTGTCTACAGATGACTAAGTTTCAATAAAAATATCAGATAAAACTTTTTTTAAAGTGTAAGACATCTGCTAGTTGTGTCCTTTTCAGCAAATCACCTTCAAACACTCCTGCATCAATTACACCTCCCCTACCTGCAGTAGTTCCTGAGAAATTAGGAGGTACTCAAAACAGGTAAGTGGTTGATTGAAACACTACTGAACACAGCACAGGGCTGGAGGGGGTGTTTGTGTGTGAAGGTGAAGGAAGGGTCATAAAGGGAGAGACCATGCAAAGGTGAAGCAACAACTTAGAAGAATTGCTTTGTTTAGCCTAAAAAAGCATTTCCATTTAGTTTTTCAACTTAGCATTGAGCCAAAGTCCTGCGACAATGGCTGAGCCATTGCACCCACTTATATATTCAAGTCCCATCCAGGCAGTGGGACACACCAAAGAAATAGGCATAATCAGTCGGATGCACTATATCACGGGTGTGCTTTTAATGAATGTGCAAAGGTTGTACGGATCAATTGTCCATTTGATTAATTTCTCTGGCAGGAGAGAATTAAATGTACTTAAGCTATACACCAGCAAAAGCTGAATGCTCTTTAAAATGTGATTTTCTGTGGTAAAGCCAATTTTTTTTTTCTGTGCAAAACATTTCTTGAGATAATAATGGAAGTCAATGAGAAAATGGAATTTGCCACATAAATATTCACAACACTGCACTTTGTCCGAAAGCATCTAATGTGCAAAACAAGGTCAAGGTCTATATAGTATGCACCATTATTTGCAGCAAACCTTCCTTTCAAGTTCTTATTATTTCATAGAAGAGGTGATAAATGCCTATTTTAGAAATAATTCATTGTCAAAGCCTCACCCTTTCCCTCTATAGGGCATTTAGCTTTAGCATGCTAGAGACTCGTAAGTGCAAAAGAGGTAATCATCTTCTTTAACTCCTTGGCAGGTGTGAAGCCCCAGGGAAAAGTCGTGTACTTTTTATCACTAGGAATGACAATGCCTAAGTCATGGAAAGGAGGGAACTCCTAAGTCTCAGAAACCACCTCACTGCATTCAGTCAAGGAGTATTTCTTAAATGCTATTAGTTGCCAGACACGGAGCTGATCCTGGGTGTAGAGCAGTGGGCAAATCAAAGTCAACATTATCATAGAACATATACTCTAGAGTGAAAGACAGACATTCATTAAATTGCTCAAGTATAGAATAGCTTCATTATTCTGTTCCAAGTGATATAAATTCCTCAACTATTAGATTATATTCCAGAGCAGGCAAAAATGTCACTGAAAAAGAGAATGCTGTACCAGACTTGCTCCCTGTGGAGGGTAGGTGTCTTGCTGAGGATCACCATAAAGATGGAGAAACATGAGAGGGCCCACTCCAAATAAAGCTGGCGGGGAGGAACTTTTCCTTCAAGCCTCACTGAATGATTCCCTCCCACTGATGGAGCCCAAGTCAAGCCCAAGTCAAACCTTGAGGATGCCAAAGAGCCCCAGAGCTGCAGCTGCTGCTTTTATTGTTCCAGCTACAAAGGAATCTGTGCTCTTCGGGACAGACTAGTCTGCCTTGGACCCTAAGCTGGGGCAGGGAGGAGGGATGGTCCCCAGCTAAGAGCAGAAGACAGAGAAATATCACCCCTCATATGACCTTCTGGCCCTGTTGCCTTCTTCAGGAGCCAAGGCATAGACAAGTCCTGCATGGATCCCTCCTCTGAGTCAGCCTTCCGTCCTTGATTCTGTCTGTTGTTAGTCTTCAACATTCAACCACCATTCATTTATTTGACAGATACTAATTCAACATCTTCTAGGTATTGGGGACATAGCAACAAACAAAATACACAAAGGTCTCTGATGACAGAGTTTACATTCCAGAAGGGAGTGCAGCCAGTGAGTGAGCAAGGTCGTCTCAGAATGTGGGGAAAAGCTAGCAGAATGGTAGGTGGGGGTCATTGCTGTGTGTGCATGTGTGTGTCTGTGTGCAAGCAGGGAGGGGTTGTCTTTTACAGACAGTGGTCATGTAAGGTCTCCTCAGAACTGAGAGTAGATCTAAATGGTGAGAGGGTGACAGTGGAACAGAGAGCTTGGAGACGGACATTCCAGGCAGTGGGAACAGCTCATGCAAAAGGCTCGAGGTTGGGATGAACTTAAATGGATCAGGAACAGATGGGAGGTTGCTGTGGCTGGAGCGGGTGATAGGAATCACTAGGTCCCATGAGGAATTCAGATTTCAGTCTCAGTGCACAGGGGAGTGATGAAAGACAGTGATGTGACCTCTACAGGGTTCCCCCAAAAAGAGTAAATGGGGTGTGGTTTGTGTGGGACTGTGGGTGGGATCTTACCAGAATAGGTAGGAAAATTAATTTAAAAACTGAAAAGCATGGAGGGAGAAAAACCATGAGGTCCTACTGTTTGGATGATGTTTGAATTTCCCACTACTCTGGATTTCCCACATCTTAGTCACTCTATGAGTACAGTGATTACAGTTTAACTAAACATTATTTGGAACTACACCTGAGAATTTAACCAGAATACATGCAATTATGACACTTAAAAGAGGCAGAGAGAAAAGTAAAAGATGGCACGTATTCTGTTTGGCCATTCTATCCTTCAAAACTTCCAACAATCTCTTCATTACCTATAAGTCACTTATTCAGGGTGACCAGTCATTCAGACATACAGTTCTTTGGAGAAGAGATTCAGTGTTGGATGGAATTGTAAGTGGAAAGGGCACTAGTTCTTAGCAGAATTTACAGAAATCTCAGCAAAATTGAAGTATCATTTCTCACATGGGCCATGACTTTATTCCCCTGTCCTTTCTCTCCTTTGCCATGTTCTGCTGTTGAATAAATCTTCATAAAATACAGTTTTCATCATTTCACTCTGATGAAAAATTTTCAATAGTTTATCACTACTTACTGGATTAAAAATGTATTCTTCCACTTTATAGTCTGACTCTTATCCCTTTTCCCAGCCTTATGAACAACTATCAAGAGTCTGCTTTCTCTTCCAGGAACTTTACTACAGTTTTCCCATTTCCATGATTTTGCCCACAAAATTTTATGTTTTAGAATGCTTATTAGCAGTTCTTTACCTTTTGAGGATCCCAGACCACTTGAACAATTGCAGAGTGCTGTAGATCCTCTCAACAGAAAAAGTGGCACACACAGATTTCTGTACAATTTCATAATACCCTAACAGCTGTTCTACAAACTACTGAAATCCGATTGAAATCCTACACACCCCTCAAGGTCCAGATCAGTTAACAGCTCGTCCTGAAGCTACCAGTTCTCTTCTTCCTACGGTGGGTGAGATCCTTTGTGCTCAGATGGCTTCTGCTAGTAAGTCACTGGCTTGGAAATACGTAGCACATGGCTTTGAACCCATTTGATACTACGACCTTGCATGTTTCCCCCTTGTGCTATTTAAATTGTTATCTATATGTCTTATTTCCCTCACTAGAATTGGAGCTTAAGGGCAAGAAATGTTTTAGTCATTTCCAGTCACTAACTCAGTGTCTGGCATGAATTCACTCATAAATGAATATGAATGGCAGAGAATATTCCCTAAAAAACTAAGCTCCTGATTGTAGGAGGTACCTTGCTTTTATCTTCATATTCCCAGAGTGAGAGGTGCTGAATAAATGTGCCAATTAGTTGATAAGAAAACAGTAATAAGGATCATTGGCTGGAGCACTTATATACACTAAGCTTCTTATAAACATTGCTTTTTCTTATCCTTTCAAAACTCAGGTGAGGTGTGTCTCTACCTCCATTTTACAGGCGAGGAAACCAAAAATAAGGTCAAGTTTTTCATGGTTGAACAGCTGGTACACATTAGAACTGGTGTTAGAATGTGGATGTATATGACTGCTTAGTAATGCCTCAAAAAGTCACAGCTCATTGATTTGCCCTGTGGCTTGTTCTTTCAGTTTTATTTTACACCTCTTTTGCTAAGTCGAGCCCTCCACCTGCAACTCTGTGAGCAAATACCCAGTGATAGTGGTCTTGATCCTGGATGGTCACTGGATGGTCTGAACCAGACATTAGTTTTCTGTCGATGGCTGATGCCGGCACTCACCTGTCTGTCAGAGGTGTGATTACAAGGCGAGGTGTATTTCCCAGGTACTCATAGGAATACAGAAACTGGGCATCACAGATGTTGGCAAAGCAGTGTTTGGCCTCATCATCCCAACGATGCCGCAGCTGGGACAGCCATAGAAAGGCCTGGGCATTGTCTACCTAAAGACAGAATGGCAGAGCAAGTGGGTAAAACACAGCGTTCAGCAGGTAGCAGGTGGTTCCTAGCCCCATGACACACAGGGTTCTGAATGACTTGGGCATTGTCTGCCAATTAAGAGTATAGCACACAGTGCCTTCCTCAGCCCAGAAATCACGAGCTGCTGGGATTGCACTGTTTTCATGGGGGTTTTAAAAGGTTGGAGCAGGCACCATGACCCTTTCCCAGCTCTCTGGCTAGTTTTGTCCACATATGAGCTTCTTCCTAACCCCAATATCTGTGTGCCCACAAAGAGGGACACTCCTGAGTGGTCAGGACTCACCTTCTGAGCAATCATCTTGGCCACCACATCCCGGGCATGCACATCGATGGTGCATATGGTCATGATCTTCTGCCGGTCCCCCTTGGAGAGCGGGCCAATCAGCATGCTGATGAGGGTTTTGAGCTGGGCCACTTGCTTCTTGTGATAGTCTTTCATGGCACTCTCATAGCCTTCCTCCAGCCTGGTGAAGGCCATGCCCACCTCTGTGGTCCACCAGATCTGAGTGCAGGTCAGGGCCACCTGGGGCACCGAGAATCACTTAGGAAAGCCATTACCAGGACTGTCTCCAAAGCCAGTCCACTCACCACACTGCAAGGACTCAGAACGGAATTGTGTGAGGGAATTGTGCTGCTGTCCTGCCCTCTCCTAGCAGCATGGATTAAGTGAGTCACCTGCCTATAAGTTATTGGAGCTGGGAAGTAGTGACAGCACAGTGGGGAAAGTACTTTCTGCTCTTGAACAATGTAACATTTGGTTGAGAACAATAAAAGACTTCCTCTGGTCAATGTCAGTGGCTTCTAGAAATTGCTACACTGACCATTCCATTTTGCAGCATCTTTCCTGAGCTTGGGGGGATAACAATATGTTGGTTGAACATCTCAACTACATTCAGTCTGTGCTCTGTTCTTCTGGAACCTCTTATGGTCTGAGTATTCTTATTTAGTGAGCTACTGCTGGTCATTTGTGGCCTATTTTTGCCTGTCCATAATACTTTCACTACATTTTTTATTTTTTTTAAAACCTATAACATTGAAAGGCCTACTCTTGAAGATCAAGGTGCATTATACCAAATTCAATGTGGTAGTATGATTTGCACTTTTCAGAAATTCGAAATAAACAAATGGGAAAAGCAATCCAAATGAGTATTTCTTCTGTTTATTCAGAAACTTATATGAAAGAATGCATAAGTTTGGTTATTTGTGGGGAATTTAGATCCATTGATCACCTGTAGGGCCATTTGGTCTGGGAGATACTGCTCCAGATGACACCGGTTACAATAGTAGGAGGCAACCAATTTTCTTGCCTCAAAATTCTGATTCAGGTAAACAAAGAATCCTGATGGGGATTGTTCCCTTTGTACCTTTGACTGTAGGATCCTGCTACAGTCAAAGGTACCATTCCCTAGGTCATCTGTTCTTGCCTTTGGATTTAGACATACTGGTTTTGTTAAAGTTCTTCCTGCACTGGGATCTTGATGGAATGGTTTCAATGTGATGTGCCAACTGTACTGTGGAAAAATACTGCTCCTTTCATGCTGTGCTGACTTATCTCTCTTCTTATTAATTACTGTCAACATTTTCCCAACTTTTTCTCACTTTCCAAACCCCTACAGTGTAGCCTCTTCCCTACCACTCCACTGAAATGGTCTTGCCAAGTTCATAGACATTCCTCAGCCTGTTTATTTTGCTTGATCTCTTAGAAGGGCATGACATAATTAGCTTCTCACCTGCTATCAGCAGTTTCTATTTTGGTTTCCATGATACTGTTTCTGGGCTTTCCTCTTATCTAAAATGGTACCATTTCTCATTTTGTTTCACTGCCTCCTCCTTGCCTACTCAGCCTCTGAATGATGCTCAAGGGTTTGTTCTACACTTTCATCTCAGTTTACATATCTTCCAAGAACAACCTTACCTACTCCTATAACTGCAATTAGCACCAAATATCTGCAACCCCCAAATATACCAACACTAGTACTATGCCACCAACAGGGGAAGGGAGGAGGGGTATACTGCAGCCAGAGTCATTTTTGAACATTCAAATTGGTTCTCCCCTCTTGTTGCACTCTTGAGGACACTCTAATGGATTCAGACATGTCTTAGAATCAAGTCAGACTCTAACATGTTTTATAAGAACTGGCTTCTAGTTTCCTCTCCAGAATCCATCTGTTGACTTTTGTTGCCTCCACCCATTACTCTAGCCTCAGCCACACTCATTTCCTCTCAATTTCTTAAACACATTCTGCTCTCCCTTTCTGTTGAGGCTTTGTCCATGCTTTTCCTCATACGTGGTTGTTCTTTCCTTCCATCTTTAACTTGTAAACTCCAATTTCAAGTCTCAATTTAAATATCATATCATCAGAGAGGTGGTCCCTATACCCACTATGTAGCCATATGTCCCAGATTACCCTGAGCCTCCTTTATTATCACACTGGTGTAAGAAATACCAGTTTGTAAAGTCCAGCAGGGCAGGTTTGTTGTCTCATTTGCTTCTGGTGTCTCCTGTACTCAGCAAAGAGCTTGGAACAAAGTAGCCAGGGTCAATGAGTTGAACTAGTTAATACATTTTCCCCCTAGTATAGTCAATGAGGGTGAAAACAAACAACACTTCATTTCCAAAGGTTTTGGTTGAATTAAGTCATGGCTGACAATTCTCTTACTCCCTGTTGCAGACCCACTTCTCCTGACTGAAGCAAGTAGCGAGTTTGATGTCTCATAGCCCTGAAGGCTGAATATGGTCCCTGAGAAAGCCTGGTGGAGGATGGGGGCTGTGAATGTCCTGGCTAGAATACCTGAGCTGGGTAGTCAAAGAGCCACTGCTCCCTTGGCTTTTCTTCATAGGCAGTCACACCTTCTGTCATCTCATGCCTTACAGTAGCCTTCATATGGACAAGCACATGGTTCAACCATATTTCTACCTGGAAGAAGAACTCCTGATTAGACCCTGGGTTCCTAAGAAGATATGATCTGCAGTACATGTTTTCTTCTACTCAGCCTGAGGGAGAGAAGAAAATGGAGCCCAGGCCTGATGTACAGCCCAAAGGGCAGCCAGAGGCACAGGAGACATTTCATTTGTATATAACCTAGGACAGCGATAGATGTGAACCAGCTCAACTAGCAACAGGTAGGTGCATCATTTGGAATACACAGGACCAAGCAGCAGGTTAAGGGGATTGGGCGGTGGTGGTAGGGGGGCTGTCACTCAGAGTTCGTCAAGGAAATCCTAATTTGGTGAGGTAGGTATAAGTAAGCTGGTGGATCCTCATGACTTTGTCCATGCTGAGGACGGACATGTAAGCGAGGATTATGTTCTCCAACTACATGCTCTCTAGGTCTACAGAAATAACACATTCTGAACCAAACTCTGGGTTCCTCTCATGAAACTGAGAATATCTGATTCTTTTCAGAATTGCTTTCCAAGCTACATGTGGATGAAGGTGAAACTTTACAAAAGATATTTTCTCCTGGTGTTACTTTGGACTAGATGAGAACCCCCAGGAACAATGCTTTGTTGGATCATTTAGGATAATGTACAAGAAGGGCCTATATGTTAGTGGTAATGGTGAAGAATGGGAAGGATGTTTAATGAGAGAGGTGTCTATGTTTTGTGTTTGTTGAATTATACACAGGAGATTTGGAAGGGGTGGTTCTTGGAAACAGATGGTAGTTGACTCACCAAGGGGTAGGGGCTGTGAGAGGAAATGACATGGCAGGGGTGAGGGGGGAAGATATGTACAGAGAAGTGACATCTCAGGGAAATGGTTGATTTTAAAGGGTATTTTCTCTTGGAGAAGATCTCAGTGTTCCTGAATCCCCTGTAGGGTGCTCCAGGGCTGCCATGTTAAGTCTCCCCACACTGCTAATCATTTAAACTCCTTCTCTCATCAACTCAAGGAGTTGTTTGTGTGCATTTGATTCCTCTTTGCACAGGCCCTTGGTTGAGGAAGATATGTGAATATTGACACATGTCCTTCCCAGAGAGAAGGAAGCAGGCACTAGAAGCTGCTCCAAAGTTGGATCAAGTCAATGGGAGCTGGGAGACCCAGGGCACAGACAGCAGTTCTGGCCCAGGGTCAAAAAGGCCACCCTGAGGGCTGATGCTGACTCTCTGAATGCAGACTCTCTGAATGCAGACTCTCTGAATGCGGATACTTGAGAGAGAAAGGCATAAGGAGGAAAAAGGACTCCACATTACCTGGCCACTGCAGTCACAGGGCTTGCTGAAGGCCACATACTCATTTTCCTTGCTGTACATGCCAAGACTTATCTTGGTTGGCTTCTCACTGGCATCTACATGGAATTGCATCTTGGCCATATTGTCAAAGAGTTTGGAAAGATGGCGTTGAACCTGTGAAGGGGAACCATGCCAAAGAATTGGTGAGTGTGTGCAGGAGTAAGTATTAGTATGGTTAGAGGTCTAGCATGTGATGGCTATTAGAGTGTTGGGTACCAAACATTTGAAGGAAGCTTGTGGGAACAGTGGTGATATGAGGATAAGAACCTACTAAATTGGGTAGAAGTGGCCAAAAGAACATAAGACTAGTGGGAAGTATATGTTAGCTATAAATCAATGAAGCCACCAAAGTTTGGTTAATCTCTGCATGATCTACTACAGATGGGAACAGATTAGAGAAGAAAAGATGATTAATTCATAAACCTTCTCCCCAGGAAAATATTGCTGTGCAGCATAACATAGGCCCAGCCTACTCTGCAGAACAATGCTAACTCACCATAATCTAGAGCCTGTAGAAGAAGTCACCCGCTCATTGTAAGTGCTTTGGTGTAGCAGACCAATATCTGCAGGGTCCAAAGCAAGGCGGGCATGCTCATTCCAAGCAGAAAGCCTGGTTGTGCCAGGCTTCTCCCTAGCATGTATCTTATGATACAAAAGTCCTTCACAAGGAGGCCTCAGGCATATTCTCCAGAAGGGATGTTAGACAGAGCCACACTGTAGTCCTGAGCTGAGGGAAACAGCAGGCTAAAGATGAAACAGTAAAAAGAACACTGTTCTCTGATAGAGATTTTTGAAGGGTAATGAATGTCCTTCAGGCTGCTGGTACCCTGAGTGTAGTTTTAAATTTACAATACCCAGCTCTCTAGCAAATGAGATGAGATGAAAACTAAAACTTTCAAGTATTTAGGTAAACTGAAGGTTTCAAGATCACATTGACTTTGGACAAATATCTTGATGGGATGAACCTTTCTTAATCCAAGAATAAAAACAGATTAAACAAACAAATAAACAAACAAATAACATGGGACCTATGAAATTATCTTGCAACTTAAAAGGAGAAGACAGAACTCAAAATATAAAGTTGTGTGCATATGTGTCTGTGAATGAAGCTTTAATGAAGGAAACAAAAATAATTGTGAAAAAGATTACCTTGTACTGTTTTCAATTAAATGAAAGACACAGGAGCTATACAAAATATGAGATGGAAGGTAAGATGAGACGGTGGAAGTAGAAAAGTAAAGTAAGGCAACCAACAAATGACAGAACAGTTTGTAACAGCATTAGCAACACTGGAGGTCTGATTAATATAAGCTAATTAAATAGGGTGGATAAACCCGAGAAACTATTGCAGAATTCCAGGAAGAGGACTAAGAGATAAAAATATGTATGAAATGTATAAGTATTTGAGAATATGTATGAATATATAAAGGTAATGTATATAGCACAGAAAAAAGAGAATTTCAGCTACACAAGTATGATGAACCCAAGGGGAAAATTTATCCAGATAATACAATAGAAATATTAAATGCTCACTAAAGAAAACTTTTTCAAGATAATGAAAGTCTTGGTTTTAAGGTAGGAAAAAACCCTCATTATGTGTTGAAAATTAATAAGATAAAGTATCTAAACATACACATATTTTCTAAAATTAAAATGTAATTTAAATTTTGATCTATTAGAGATTCAGATAGAAAGAAATACAGCTACCAAGAAAGGTTTGAAAAAAAAAGTAGCAGGCAGGCTGGCCTCAGATGACTTTGCTGTAACAAGAAACAGCAGAGCTGAGCCTGCAGGGACTTAGGGGAATTTGCTGTCACTAATGAATTCCAACCCAACCATTCAATCAGTCACATGTGAAAACTAGACTGAGTCGCAGATGTAGAGGGAACTGGGGATTGTTCTATTATGCTTTATCTCTTGGGTGGGAGGTGTGGGCAAAAACTTAAAGGTTTACTCAAATCAAGTGAGAAATAAATAAGAATAAATATTTAATAATTAGCATATTGTGTATAAAAGTTACAAAACTTCTGGCAATGATTTTTGATTACCTACTATACAGAGAATTAAGAAACATACAGTTACAAAACAGAATGTTAATATGATTAAATATTTCAGCTCCAGTGTGCCTGGGCTACTTTGGAAATATTTTAACCTATAGGAAAAAAAGAGAAGGTCTATAATCATCAGGATTAATTTTTCTTTAGTACCTTCTTATCAACAAATTTCACTAAGTTGCAAATCAATAAGAAAGATAGAAACTCAGGCATGGGTGCCATGTTCTGGCTCTGCTCATCCACTGCTGGTGGTTATGTGGAAGCTTACGACTGCTACAAAGGAGAATGGGGCAAACCTACCAAGAACACTTATCATTTACCCTTGGACCCAGTGATCTTACTTCTAGGAATTTACTTAGAAGATAAACCTCTAATAATACAAGGCCCAGAGTTGCTCAATGCTGCATTATGTGTGGTTGCAAAATAGTATAAACAATTTATAAGCAAACTGGCATATTGGTCAATGGAGTATGATGCAGATGTAAACATAAAGAGGATATCTTTAAATCAATATGGAGTGACTTCCAGGATATATAGCTAAGTTGTTTTTTTAAAAAAGCATGCTAGTTTTGGTGTAAGAAAGGGAAATAAGAAAATGTACATGTATAAATGTAAATTACATTGCTTATTTTAGTAAATATAAACATAGGAAAAGTAAACCCAAAACAAATGAAATTTGTTGTGTCAAGGGGGTGAAGGGGAGGTGGGGATGACATGGAAGGACAGGGGAAGGAGTGACACCTCCCACCTTCATGCAATAGTTTGACTTTTAGAATTTGATGTATTCAAACAGCCAAATAAACAAGGATGGGAGAACCTGAAAACTAAAAGTAAAGAGAACCCAACCACACTTTGAATGAAGAACAAAATCACACTGAAGGAGAAAGAGAACTCATCCGAGTAACTTTTGAACAAAGTATTTCACTGTATATATCCTCAGTCTAAAGGAAAGTAAGAGAGCTATAAACAAATCTTGAACCCTCCCTTGGGAGAGAAGGGAGGAAAGCCATCAGAACATGCAGCCTCCCTCCTCTCAATCATTTGGACTCAGACTCTGCAATCTAGAGCAGTGGTTCTCAAAGTGCGGTCATCAGACCAGCAGCCTCATTTGGGAAATCCTCAGAAATGCAAATTCATACCTACTCATCCAGATGTACTGCGGGTGGGGCCTAGGAAGCTATCTTAACTGGCCTCTCAGGCAATTCTGACACACTCTCAAATCTGAGACCCACTTACTATAGCTCCAAATTAGCTCTAAATACCAACAGTGCTTCAATTAGTTACTTTAATATTTAAAAATCTTAAAACACTGTTGGCTTCTTCTATTTTACAGATGGAAAAGTTTGTTTCAAAGAAGCAATGTGCACAAACTATATGGCTAATAAGGAGCTAGAACAGGTGATAGAAGCCAAAGTTTGGGCTTGTCATATGCAACCTTTCCACTAAATCATCCCAATGTTGAGTTAATACAACTTTTGTCTTCTTTCCCCATGGAAGTTCCTTTGCAGGCCTTTTGTTTGTTTGTTTGTTTGTTTGTTTGTTTTGTTTTTATTTTAATTTTCATTGTTGTTCAAGTACAGTTGTCTCCATTCCCCCCACCCCTCCCATCCCCAGCCATCCCCACCTCCCACCCTCGATCCTATGCCCCTTTGGCTTTGTCCATGCATCCTTTATACCTGTTCCTTGATGACCCTTCCTCTCCTCCCTCCCCCTGCCCCACCCCCATTATCCCCTATCCCCTCCTCTCTGGTTACTGTAAGTTTGTTTTTTATTTCTGTGTCTCTGGTTATACTTTGCTTGCTTGTTTGTTTTGCTGGAAGCAACCTAAGTGCCCATCAGTAAATGAGTGGATCAAACAACTATGGTACCTTTACACAATGGAATACCACGCAGAAGAAGGAAAGGAGCGCCTACCCATGAAATTTTTTAGCTATAACTTTTGACTGCTACTGACTGCATCGCCCTTCAGAATCAGATCACAGCTATCCTCTGTAAAGGCCTAGCCCCTTCCACTTTGCCATCTTCAAAGCTTCTCCAGTTCTACTCTAGGGAGTAAGAGCCACTGACTGCACTGATGGTTGGAGGGCATCCTAAGAAGCAGTGATGGTGAGAACGAAGCAGCTTTGAGGTTAGGGAGAATGCTGGAGGAACACAGACTGAAGTGTGCACACTAACTGAGTGAGGAAGCATAACAGGGAGTCAAAACTCTCCTGCTGGGAGTTCCTCATGCCTCCCCTATGTTTCTACAAGCCTTCCCTTGGCTTACCTGTAGTGGAGCTGTGCTGTTGGAAAGGATATCTAGCAGATCAGAAGAGGAGAGAAAGTAAAACCGAGGGAAGGCAAGCCTTTTGGTATCCAGGTACTCTGCCAGGGCTTTCTCACACAGGTGCAATCTAAGAGCACAAACACAGAACTTCCTAAGTTTGCTGACACTCCTAGGTACATACATACACATTACCTGCATGCAAAAACATGCAATATATAGAATACATGCAGAAATCAGAGCAGGGGTATTTGCAAACATGTGCACTGATACATTTGCATCAGAATAAACATGTGTAATAACACCCCATGTCACCCAATCTACAGGGAAGCCAAAGCACATGCAGACACACACCCTCTTCCCCTTGGGCAGTGAAACAAAGGAAGGGTCTCAGGGATGGCAAGCAGGGTATCACCTGCTCTGAATATCTTCCAGTTTTTCATAAAGACCTGACTTGTTAGTGGCTTCCACTACATTTGGAGTTTTCTGCGCATCATAAGCTAGCTCCTTAAAGTCAATGTCAATTCCTTCAAACCGTTCAGAATCCTGCAAATAAAAATGTGGGAAAAAATTAACTACCACTCCCCTCAATTACAAGAAGCTCCCTTTACGTAGCAAGTCAGAACAAAACCCTGTTTTTATGTCATCCTAAGGCTCCAAGAAGGAAATATCTTTAGCTTAAAATAGCAGTTCTTAAACTTTTTGGTCTTAAAACCCCCTTAACATAAAAAAAAAATTGTTGGAGCACAAAGAGCTAAAGATTTTTGTAAGTAGGTAATATTATACCTGTCAGTATATCTCTTATATTAAGAAGCTATAAAAATTTCAAAGTTGAGAAATTATAAAAATATTTGTTAATTCATTTAAAAGTAACAACATTTACTAATTAAGAGAGGTATGTATTTATCCAAAATAATTATATTTTTCAAAACAAAATAACTTAGAGAAAAAAGTAGCATTATTTTACTTTTGTTTTCAAATCTTTGTCATGTCATGTCTGACTAGAAGATGTCCAGCTTCTCTTCGCTGTTTCTGTGTTCAGTCTGTTGTGATATCACCTGTCATATAGCCTGTGGACAACTCCACTGGGCGCTCATGGAAGAATGAGCATGAAAAGGCAAGTAACATTTCAGATTTTTATTGAGATAGGCTTGTCCTTGCAGATCCCCTGAAAATGTCTCAGGGACCACTCAAGGGTCACCAGCCCACACTTTGAGAATGGTTGGCATTAAACACACCAGATCCAATGTTTTTTCCTAGGGCCATGCAGAATGTAACCAAGGTACGTACCTCCCCAGCAAAGGTGATGTCAAAATTAATGAGGTATCATTGTTTCCCCCAAATACATGCACTCTCACTGTGCTGTTCAAATGTCAGAGAAAATAATATATGATTGCAGAGCACTTTAGCCCAATGCCTGACACGTGCTAAAAACTGTGGTACTATTATCACATAGCAACAATCATAATGGTGTGTGCTGCACATGCTATTCTAATCAACTTCCTGAAATAGGTATCAGTATCAGTCCTGATAGGAGGAAACCAGGCCAGAGAGAGGTTAACTTGCACAAGGTCCACAGCTGCAAGTGGGAGAGTTAGGACTCAAGCCCACCGATGGCCCCATATTGTCCAGGCCTCTGCAATCCATACCTCTCTCATAAGAAGGTTTAAAAACAAGAGGACAGGCTAAAGTAAACTATGGTTCCTCAATGGTATATTTTCCTCCAATTAAAGATGAAAAAGTATCAAGGTTAGAGAAGTATTGGAAATATCTACCATACATGTTTGAATAAGAAGAGCTGATAAAAATTATAGTTATAGTAAGAAGAATTATGTAAAAATATGTATATACATGAACAAAAGTTGGGAAATATTCATAATGAATGTAAGTAGTTACTAGTTAGAATGTAAGGTTATGATTGATTTTGTTGTTTTTGTTTCTGTTATTGCTTTGCTGATACAAAGGGAATTAATGTATATTTACATATTTTAACACAAGCCTATGTGGAAAAGTTAATGATACTAACTCTTTATTATGTTTAATTGAAAGCTCTCAAATGTTTCCCATAAAGTTTCTACGAAAGTCTCCACCTGGCTCCTCACCTCCTTCTAATTACACCTGCTCTTCCTCAATCACTAGCATTGGAGATAAATAAAATCTGGCTTGTTCCATTTGGCTTAATTAAAACAGCTATAACAGAATTGTTTTCTGTTGTTTTCATTCCAAATGTACAACCTTTAGTCTGCACTATTACATTACATATGCTTTTGTGAGATGAGTTAGGAAATATAATGTTTTAATGAAATGTGCTTTAACCTTTAAGCAAAGCCTGAACAACATGTTACATTTTGGAATCAAACTGATTTGTAAGCAAAGAACTTGCTGTGCTGAAGAGATACAGAAAAAGCCTGCAAAAATTGTTTTTTAAATGAATTAGAGTCCACTGAGAGGGAGGCAAGTTAATGGCACAATAATTAGGGCAAGAGGCAATCAACCACAGGGAAGGAGGTAATGAGAATACATATTTTAAAGAAACTCGTTGTTCACTATTTAGCTGAAGACAGGTATTTAGCATCTGGCACAGGCCAGAGGTTTACAGAAAGGCTCACTGTTGAGAAGGGACTTGAATTTTCCTGAAAAGAATACTCCCTTCTACCCTAAACTTGCATCATAACTTATCTGTGGAGCAACCCATGAGAAGCTCTTCCCCGAAGGCAGTAGGAATATCTTTCATCTCCTTTCTTGTATTTACTTTTTAAAAACAGCTTCTCCTCCCCCCGCCTCCACCCATCTATGAACAAAGTGACTGGTATGCATTTCACATTCTCTCTTCTCTCCTGCCTGACGTTTGGTGGCTTATAAGGTACTGTTTGTTGGAGGTGCCTATGTGAAGCCAAGGTAGGTGAGCAGAGTACCAACTAGGTGCTCTTCCCTTAACTCAGGTAAGGAAACAGAGAAGCAGGATTTCCTTAGCACGTACCTGGGGCAGCTGGGCCCGGATATCTTCAGAGCCAATGAATATACTTTCCAGATGAGACCATGTCCGCTGTACATCAAACCACACAGAGATAACAGCGTCCGCTGTAGACAGCTTCTTCTGCCAGCCTGACACTTCCTCCAGGAAAAAAGCAACGTGCTTGGACATCATCAGGTTCTGCAGCTGGACTTGGTTATCTTCTAAAACCTCAATGAGGTCCTCATCCAAATGCAGCAGAGGGATGTGGGTCAGTGGGTGGGGCTCATACTGGAATTCCATGCCAGCCCAGGTGGCCTGCAGCTCCTTTAAGATCTTCTCCATACCCATCTCCTTCACAGCTTTGTCCACAATGCTCTGGACCTCATCCTCAAAGCAGTGCAACTGGAGCTGCAGCAGGTGTGCCAGGGTGGTGCCCTCATCCATGACGAAGCTCACACCCGTGGCCTGCACCAGCTGTCTCCAGTGCCGCTCCCGGATAGCCGGATTCTGTAGCTCAGCCACTGCCCTCAGTGAGGTCAGGGTGTTCAACACAGTGCTTTCCAGGCCTGTGAATGCCTCCCAGGCCCGGACCTCCTTGTCGAGGTTCCGGAGGTACCTAGCAAATCTTTTGCACTCCAAGTCCATGGCCTCCACATTGATATTACGCCACAGAGTAGCCTCCCAGGCATGGATAGTGGAGGTCACCATGCCAATTGTGTCCCACAGCTCCTTCAGCTGGCAGACCTCCCTCCTGCACTGCCTCAGCTGCTTATAGTCAGGAATGTTGACCTCAAACAAGCTGGCGGTGTCAGCAATGGAGGCCATGGTGGATTCCATTTGCTGGATCTCACTGTGCCTGGCATCCAGCATTCGATGAGGGTCAGTGCTATTGAACCTACAAAACACAGTGTGTTCACTTTTAAGTATAGCAGACAGGCACCTGTTTCCTAGAATTACCTAAGTAACACCAGCTCAGATCTTTCAGTGCTTAGTATGTCAGCAAAGAGCAGTGACTCCAACCAAAGCCTTGGGGAAAAAGACATTCATGGTAGGTTGGAATAGGGTGAGCATAACCAGTTGGAGGAAAGGCAGTTCTAGAGAAATATCATGCTTGGATCCTTTCTTCACATGTGAGAAGATAAAAATTATCTCATCCTTCACGTTCCCCACCTTCCCCACCCAGATGTAGAGGGGAACTTCCTTTGTTCAAGCCCCCTTTAGCTTCCACACCACGTGACACAAAGAGCATTGTCTTGTTTCTGTAGATGCTGTAAAGCCAAGCTCCTCCCAGGAGCTGCAAGTGGTAGGTAGTTGTTAAGTGAGAGAGCTGGTGCTCGAAATTCAACCCTGACCCAACCTGGCACTGCTCCCCTAGGGAGCGGTGGCTCCAAGTCTAGCTATATGTTAGAAACTGTGGGTGATCACCATGCTCGGGCTGCCCCCAGTGCAATTATATCAGAATCTTTGGGTGTAGGTCTCAGGAAAGTACATTTTTCAAACTCCCCGCTGGTTCCAATGTACCAGGTTGGTGTCCTTGTCTGACGGCCTGCAGCCCTTTCAGGCAGCAGCATCTCCAAGTTGGGAAACACTTGAAGACTGAACACAGAGCCCTTGCCAAGGCCCCAGACAGTCACTCTGCACCACAAGCAGGCTTTCACCTTCTGCAGTTCCCCTGCTGAGCTGCCTGTGATCTGCCCCTTCACCCTTCTCTGGCTGCTTCCTCCTGCACCCAGGGGCAGCCTCCAGTTCCACATGTAACTCCCATAAGCACTACGTTCTAGCTTTACACTTTTAGAGGATGTTTCCTCATCCCCTTCTCTCCGATGCTTGTGGCACATCCTACTACTCCCAATCCTCAGCAGGGTGAACCTGCTGCTACCCCTCCAGACCAGCATCTCCTGTGTAGCCCCCACTCCAACATAAGAAATTCATGTGCAAAGGAACCCACATGGGCAAACAGCATCTCTTTGGTCAGTAGAGCCTGGAACTCATGTGCTCAAGGAGCCTCTCGTTTTTCTCTCCCAACCTCCCATAAACCCTCTCTCTCTGTCGCTGACCTCAGGCTTTCTTGTTTCTGTGTGCTTGGAGGGCTAGATATCGAGGATACTATGACTTAGGGTGGATGCTACGGCCCTCTAAAATCAGAACAGGATATCACAGGTTATGTCATCAAGGTGACAGATGAGAGTAAATGAGTAACTAGAGGATGGTCATTTCCACCGATCTAATGTGTGTGAGTGCACATGTGTGGGAGTGCACGTGTGTGTACACGCACATATGTGTTAACTGGTGGAGTATGGAGAGGAGGGAAAAGGGAAGAGAATGATATATGAACTCTTTCTCTTGAATTGCATCCTCTCTCAGTTGTCTTTGGAAATATTTGACTGGATGGAAAGTAATCCTAATTACAGCTATTTACCTGAACAGCTCACCACTTAAGCCTAATTACCAGGCAACAAAACAACAGTTATGCATACCATTAAATCAGTGTCAGATTAGCTTTGTTGTTTGCTATGTTTGATTCCCACTTGTTCAATCTAAATAGTTTTTGGCCTATGTGCTATGATTGTGGGTTTGCATCTTACAAGAATGAGATTGAACATCATTGCATGCCTTCGCTATTCTCCACACCTCTTTTGTCCAAATGGGTAATTTTTGTTTCAGAACAAAATACGAGGCTGGAATTCCCAGAGCTATAGAGGGCCCTCTGTCTTTGTAGGCAAGGGGCTTTCTCCCCTGTAAGAGCGGGGGGAAAAGATCTAGAAGGAAAGAAATGTAACATCCTTATGGCAAGTGGTCCAGCAGGAAAGGTTACTGCATAAATGCCCTTCTGCTTATTCTTCATTTGCAAAGACTAATTGCTGGCATGTGTATATTCTACTTTTTACCTTGACTAGAGTGAACCTGAAAAGTGAGCTTAACCTCTTGGTGTTAGTACAAAGTCTATCAGACCAAATTCTAAAAGCTCATATTTTGTTTAATTTATTGATGCACTATAACTCAGGAATAATTTATTGGGTAAGAGAAGAATGATCTTTCTAACCTTTCTGTAGCACATATGAACATTCTTAATCAATACTGGTTCCTCAGTATCTGTAAAAGGTGATAATTTGTCAAACCTATTCTAAATTTTATCTATCCCGTGGCATAATTTTTGTTTATAGTTTAAATTTGTGGACAGTCATTTCCTATAGCTGAGCATCCATAAAGTTCATTTGGCTTAAGGAGTGAAAGAAACCTCTAGACATGAGGGCAGGTAACCTCTTCCCATTTCAAAACTCTAGTGCAAATTGTCAGGATATTCACAGACCTGATTAATGTACCTAATAAATGTGAAGGAGCTCTCCAAACCCTGAGGGAGCAATAGAGTATAAGAACAAGAAAGTAATAGAAGGGAAAAGGGTGTAGTAAGTCTTTGAAATTAAAATAATAATGCAAAAGTATTTTAATCCAAAAGAGAAATGCCTGGAAAATCTGGATGAATAAAACTATAATTAAGAGAAATGGAAATATGGTGCTCATGCATGTGATGTGATCTTAGAAAAGTGATTGATGCAGGTCTCACCTAGACATGAGGGCAGGGAGAGAGAGAGTGGAATAAGTGACTTAATTCTTGGGAAGCTAGCAGCTGGTAAATGTTACTTTCCATGCCATGCCTGCCTCCACAATGAATGATGACACACCTCTGCTTGATACCCCACAGGTGCCATAAACAACATATCTGATATGCATTTATGATCTTTCAGTGCTTCTCATTCAGTGGCCCCCAATCCCAGTGAGCAGTGAAATAATACCTTCCACCTACTTGCCCAGAATGGAAGATGGGGAATTATGCTCAACTCTCCTCCCTATTCATCTCCCATACTCAGTCAATTCTGCTGATTGTCCTTCCCAAATCTCTCTCAAATCCATTCTTCCATGGAGCACATGGCCTTGAGTCCATTTCCTCCCATTCTATCCTCCATGGCCACAACCACATGGTATTTAGACTCCTCATGGACCAAACCTGGGCATGTGGACTGCCCCCCCTTCTCACTTCCCACCTCCTGCATTCCAGCATGCACACATGCAGGTCTCCAGCTATTTCTAGTATTTTCATTCTTCTGTGCCTCTGTATATTCTGCTTCCCTTACCCAGAATATCCTCACTTCCCACACTTCTTTTCTCAAAATGGCTAATTTTCATTTGCCTGTTGGATCAAACAACATCTTCAGCAGGAGGTATGGATTGCCTCTTTTGTGCAGGTTAAAGCTGGTACCCAATGAACATGTTTAATTATTCATTTTCTAAATTGTCCCCTAGGCTGTAAATCTTTGAGGTCAGGGAATATGTATTATCTTAAAATCCTAGCACTTGCACGATTTTTGGCTAATTCCACTATTAGGACCGGAGTCTCTTCTACTCCTGCTCCACAGAAGCCCGAATCAGGCGACCGAGTCAGATTCACTGGAAGAACACGGTCAAGCTGAACTAATGGCCTGCCTTAGGAGGTAATATGTCCCTGGGCGATTTAATGAGTAATATAGCTCTTTCCTCCAGCTATCAAAGAGACAACCAGACATTGTGCAGGTGAGACAGAGCCCCTTTTCCTCGTGCCTGCTGCACGGGGCAGTTTGGAAAGCTTTACTTTCTCTAGTTATCATGCAGGACAACACCCAATGAGAGAATGTCTCCAAGAATGCTCGCCCAACTGTTCATGGAATCTGGTTGCCAGATAGGGCCAGATAGCCAGATAGCTGAGAACACTAATGGTCTCCACTGAGCCGGAGCTCACAGGGATCAAGTGCTTGGGCTTAGAACCCCCTGGATTACCTTGGTGTTGGTGTGGGAAGAAGACTGTATGCCACAGCATCATTCCTGAAGGTCAGAGAGACCTTGCTCAAGGTCAGGAAGGCTGAGGTAGTGAATGCAGCTAGAAGAACAAACGAAGCATTCCTTTCCCTAAAAGGGAAGAGTTAGTCTCCAATTTTAAAATTTGTGGAAAGTTCTTGAATCTGAGCATGATGATTTAGCCAACTGCTGTGAAGTGAGAGAGCTCAGCTAAGAAGATGCTGATACAGCTTAGAGTTAACAACTAAAGGAGGAAGGAAAACTTGACTTGGACATGAAGAACCTCAACCTAAGCAACCTGACTTCACCCAGCAACTGTCAGACTGCAAGAGCCTAATGAGACACTCACTTTCCTTTTGCTCCTCAAAGACAAGATTGGTGGAAGCTTAACCTCTGTCTAATCAAAAACAGAAACTGGCATGCACAGAGGAATGTACTAGGGCCTGCATTTCAGAAATTCATAAAGGCTTTAAAAGTGAAGGAACCAGAATTACACTCATTTGCCACACAGAGTGCCTAAAACCTTTAAACCCATACTCTCACAAACACCAAACTAAGAAACAAAACAAAACATGAGCTGACACCCACGAAGATTCCCTCCAGCAGCATCTCCAATTCTGCTCTAGTCCTGATGGTTTTCTTGACAAGAAGAGAAATACATCAAAATTGCAGCAACGTTTGGTTTTCCACACTGCTGTGAGCAGTTCTTTTCAAAGTATTCTTTTGCAAAGATTCATCTGCATGTCAAATTAACAGATGTGAATTTGTAAAACCCAGCAAAGAGCAGCGATGTCCTCATAGCCAGCAGATACAAGTGCTAAGAAAGAAAACACAATGCAGCTATCAAATGAAGAAACAACACCAGCTGATCGATACACATACACGATGTAACTATGAATGAGGGAGGGATGCAGGGTTTCCAACAGACACACAAAAACACACCAGTAAATGTGTTGCTGTTTCCTTTCAAGCAGTCTCAGAAGCCCGTTTGGAAAGATATTTCACTAGACATCTTTGGAATCCCATTCTTCAAATTTTCTTAAGAGACAGCTGATGCAAAAATATTAGTGTCATTATTTTTTGGCTGCTTCAGTCAGTATGATTGTTGTTAACACAAAGCAGGACTACCCAGCTTGATAACCCAGATCCTGAATCAGCTTCAGCTCTGCACAATCAGTGCCCAATTTCAAAAGTTCTGTTGCATGCCGAAGGAGAGTCGAAGAAATATGCCTCAGACTCTGAAAGAAAAGTCCCTGATGGAATTTCACAGATGTTTTCAGCAATTGCTCCTTCTTTGGAACAAGGGCATGGCTCCTAAGGTGATTATTCTAAAGGCTACAGACTCATTTGGAGTCACATGCCCTGGCATAATCGCCTAAAGAGAAACCAGTTACTCCCCTTCAGGCAGCAGTCTACAATTCAGCTGCACATGGAAATCACTTGGGGAGCTTCACAAAATACTGATGCTCAGGCATCACCTGCAGAGAGTCTAATTTATTTAGTTGTTTTATAGAAAGGCTGGATGTTGGAAGTTTTTTCTTTTAAATTCTCATCCAAGGATATGTCTATTGATTTGAGAGACAGAAAGAGAAGCATCAATGTGAGAAAGAAACATCAGTTGCCTCCTATACGTGCCCCCACCAGGGATCCAACCCACAACCCAGGTATATGCTCTGAGTGGGAGTCGAACCCACAACCTTTTCGGTATATGGGACGACGCCCCAATCAATTGAGCTACCCGGCCAGGGTCGGACGCTGGAAGTCTTCAGTGCTCCCCAGGTGATTCTAATGTGCAGCTGAAATGTCAGCATGCTGCTTAGAGTCCAAGGTTGTGTACATATCTTAAGCATGGTTTACATGTGTGTCCCTCCCTGATTCTTAATGTACTCACCCTGTTCCCTATAGCTGCAAGTATAATGTTTGGGAGGTAGTAGCTGCCTAATAAATGTTTGATGAATAAATGATAAGGATAGGTAGCCCCTTACTGCGTGCCAGGTGGGGTGATCAACAGTCCTGAAAGAGAGGGGCTTCTCCCAGACATGTGACCCAAGAGAGCCCAGGGAAAACCAGGAGTGTCAGGTCCCCCTAGTGTCAGGTGCCAAATACTTGCAAAGATTATCTCCTTAATCCTATTAGCAACCTCCTGAGGTGAATGTTATTGTTAACCCCATTTACCAGATGAGGAAACTGAAGCACAGAGAAGTGATGTCATTTCCCTAACATACACAGTAAGTTGCTGAGCTGAGATTAGATACTAAACAGCCTGAATCCAGTCCGTGGACTTAATCATTGTGCTCTATTTCCTTCTAATGAAGTTACGGGGGTTTTGGTTTCATTTGTTATGTTAACCTGTATCTCTCAATGTTGTATTTTTGAGGGTAAGTAACCCTTGCAAATGAAAAAGTTCCTTCCTCCTTACATAGGGCATTTTCAGGTTTGGAGACTTCCAAGTTTGTCTGTCTATACAAACCTATAGAGGAGAGCCAGAGAGAAGCTCAGCTAGGGAAACAGAAAGCAAATCCTGGAGCTCAAATGAGGGGAGGGCACCCACTTCCTCGGCAGACACAGAACCATTCGTAACCAGTGTGTTCTCCTGGTGGAGCCCCTGGTGCTGCACAGTGGATGTGGAGTGACCCCAGGGAGACTGCTTCTCCAGAGGAGGGAGGCCGTGTGTGTGTGCATGGGAGTGGGGTTGCCCATCCTGCCATTGTTCTCTTTATGGAAAGAGCCCTCGTCACAAGCAGGGAGGTGTCTGGGCCTGGCTAAGTAGACAGAGCACACCCTGAAGTAAATCTTTCACCTCAAATCCCTCTTTCAGGCTACCAAAATGCCCTCCAAAATTATTTAAAATTCTGTCAGCTGTTTATTTAAACCAAAAGGAGTCTGTAAGCACTCTGAATACTGATGGTTTAGTAAAAACCTAGTAATTTTAGTTCCAACCACTATAAAAAGCAACATGGAGTTTCTTCAAGAAGAGTCAAAGTAGATCTACCATATGATCCAGCAGCTCCACCTCTGGGAACACAACAAAGAAGAGGAAAATGGGATTCCACGCGGTACACGCACTCCCATGTTTTTTGCATTGTTCACAACAGCCAAGACATGGAAGCAACCCAAATACCCAGCAAAGAAGAAAAAAAAAAATAACAAGATGTGAAACATATACATAACAAGATATTATTCAGCCATGAGACAGAGGGATATCCTCCCATTTGCAACAACGGGTGGACCTTCTGCACATTACACCAAGTGGGATAAGTCAGAGAAAGACAAGCACTGCGTGATATCACTTTCAAGTCAATTCTTAAAAAGTTAAATCTGTAAAAAACAGAGAGTGCAATGGTGGTTACAGGCAGAGGGAGGGGGGCCAAGAGTGATGACATTTGAGGGAACACACTCGTAATGAGTAGCCAATAAGCCATAGAAGCTGATGCACAGTATGAAGAATATAGACCATATTGCACTGTGATTATGTAGTGTGATAAATATCACCACCTCGGCAATCATATTACAATGTATAAATGTGTCAAAGTAACACATTGCTCACCTAAACTTACCCAATGTTACATGTCAAGTTCATTTTTTAAAAAAAAAACCCTCTAGTAATTTTACCATATTAAATCCCTTTCTAGACCTGGAGGAAGAGAGGATTCTAGACTTTTTCAAGGCAAAGCATCTGTCCAGTCTTTGGTCATCTCACACAGGCTGTGACAGGACTCTGCCCACGTCAGCACCATGTTCTAACCTACGGACCTAAACAGCAGGGAAGACTGTTGACTAGTGCTCATACCCTGAAGAACACATCAACTCCATGAAGAAAGCGCCAGTGACTCAAAGATTGCCAAGTGCACAGGAAAAAAGGCAGCGGCAGCAACTTGGGTCCTTACCTGAAGGGTGCCTCTGTGTGGAATCGCTCCCAGAACTGCTGCTGTTCCACCTCAAAGGCTGTGCACCTCTGGCGGAGAAGGGTCACTTCGTTCGCCTGTAGGGGGGCCACATGCTGCCTCACAGTAACGGCCAACTTTTTCATGTTGCTCCATTTCTCAGGCAGCTCCTGCAAGGGAGACCTCAGTGTGGTCGTACCCATATTGTGCTCCCCCACCCCCACCATCCTGAGGCTGGACAGCACCCTCGTGTCTTCGTCTCTGCTACTGTGCCATGGGAAAATGTCCTGGGGTCATCGGACCACTCTCACTCCCACTGCCTTGACTTACCTCCCTGCTGGCCTGCTCTTCTGACCATCTCCTGTTCCCCATTCAGTACCATTCTCCTTGACCTAACCTCTCAGCTAGTGGTCCTTGCCCTTTTCTGCTCTTTCAAGAGGGCTGGGATTTTTCGTGTCCCACGTTTCCTCTTACAACCTCTTAACATTTCTCAGACCTGCTTGTTATCTCTGTATCAAAAAGTTGGCTCATCCCTAATTCTGAAAACAAACAAACAAACAAACAAACAAACCCCAAATACTTATATACATTAATTCTCCTATGTATCTCCAGCATTATGCTGTTTCATATTTATTGCATGTCAAGCATGTGCTCACCGCTACATGCACACTACACATACAGTTCCAGAATGTGCCCCTTGGGTCATCACCATGCCCTGTTTTTCACTTACTTAAACCCGCCTCACCCCACTCTGGAATCCCGAAACTTTCCCGCTACTTCTTTTATTAAGAGAACAATCTTTGCACTGACCTCCAGCTGCTTAAACACTGTTTCTGGCAATTCTTGTCCGTAGGTCTTCAGCAATTCAATGGTCTGCTTTAAGGGCTCAATCATCTCATCAGTGCTGCTCTGCCGTTCTTTAAGAGCCATAAGGTGTTTCATAATCTCAACCAGTCCTGTGAAGTCTCCTTTTTCAACTTTCTTGAGCAAGCCGCTCTCACTGTTTTTTATGAACACTTCAAGGTCTGCCAAACTAAGCAAAACAGAACAGCGGGAGACATTTTCCTTCTACTCCTCAAAAGGAAGATTTATTTATTTCTCTGACCATTATAGCTTAATTGTGGAAAACTTTCCTTGTGCCCAGCATTCTGTACTGACTATATCATGACAATGGGAATACAGCCCTCCTCTGAAGCGTTGGTCATGAAAGACAAGGCTGCGACCTCCATGCTGGAGGAGACTCGGGAGGCATGACACATTTGTGGGACAATTGCTGAAATATGAATGGTTACTATTCTACATCAATATTAACTTCCTGGTTTAGAAAGTTGTACTATGGTTACATAAAATGTTATCATTCGGGGAAGCTGAATGAAGGTAAAAGAGCACTCTTTGTATTATTTTTGCAACTTTTTTGTAATTCTGAAATTATTTCAAGGTGAAAAGTTAAAAATATGGAAAATAAAAAAAATACTGTGGTCTCTAAAATCATACACATTTGAGTTTGATTTTGACACAAGATGTGTAACTGATGGTCAAGTCATTTAGTATCTCTGAGCCTCAGTTTCCTCATCTATAAGATTGGAAAGAGCATTTCTATCTCACTGGTTATGTGAAAATTAAATGAAATTTATTCTTTAATTAAAAACTGTTGAGTGAGCATTTATTAAGAGCCCTAGCATGCTTCCAGGTTCTGAGGGTAGAACAATAAATAAGATAAACAAGGGCTTTGCCTTGGTGAAGCTGGTATTCTAGGGTGAAAAGTAAAGAGGAAACCTAGATAAAATAAATTGTAAACTTTCACATACTGATGAGTACTATGAGGTAAGGAGATAGAGACTACGAATAGGATTATTTTCCATGTGAGGGTCAGTGAAGGCTTTTTCCTTAAGTAAGGGGATATTTGAACAAAAATGTCAATGATGTGATGGAGTGAGCCACAGAAGGGATGGAAGAGCTTTCCAGATAGAGGGAGTGGCACGAGGAAGAGGCCAGTCTAAAAATGAGAGTTCTGAGGAGGAGAGTGATGTGACTTGGTTTATATTTTCTAAGAGTAGCTGGAGGAGAACAGAACAGATGTTATGGGTGGAGGTGATAGTGATGATGGTGACAGTGGCCTTAGTGAGGGGTGTACAAGAACAGGGGGCATTCTCAGGGACTGTAATCAGTGTCCAGATGACAGAAGATGCTGGTTTTGACCTGGGGTGGACATCAGGAGTGGTCAGAGTCAAGATAATTTTGTATAGAGAGTCAAGGGGACTCACTGATGGATTGGGGAACAGGTGTGAGGTAATGAGAAAAATTAATAAACTCCTGGCAATGGGGTAAATGATGATGCCATTTAAATAGGGAAGAATTGGGGAAGACTAGTTTTTTGGAGGGAGAGGGATAAGTTTTACACATGGTAGACTTGAAATGCTTCACAGACACTGGACACCTCAGGGAGATACCTATTAGGCAGTTGAATGTAATTCTAGAGTTCCTAAGAGGTAGGGTAAAAATATAAATTTGGTAGTTATCAGCACACAGATGGATTTAAAATATTGGGTTGGGTATCACCCAGGATAGAATGTAGGTAAAGAAGAAAGTTCAGGTCTGGGGGTTTTGGAAATTTTAATATCTTGAGGTCTAGAAGAGGAGATGAGTTCGACCAGGAAGGCATAGCCAGTGAGCTAGAAGGAAAACCAGAATGGTAAGGTATCTTGAGAGCCAGGGAAAGAACTTGTTTGGGAAGGAGGGAGTGATCACTTGCACCAAATCCTGCAGAGAGGTACAGGTAGGATGATACCTGATAGTTACTACAGGACTCAGTCACATGAAAGGTGTCAGTGGTCCTGACAAGAGTGGTGTCAGTGGAATGGTCTAGTAAAATGCCTGACTACAGAATAAGGTACAGAATCATCAGCATCTAGCTGTCTGGTATACATAATGGTATGAAAAAAGCCTTCTGCTAAAGCATCTAAAATGCTTAAGCAAAATCATTTAATAATGCTTCACTAGAGTGGCTTGAAAGTAAGGAAACCCAAGAGACTGAAGATGTGTTGAAAGCAAGAACTAAGCAACACTCAAAGCTGGCATTCATGTAATAGTATCTACAGAAATTTGGAGACCTTTAACTTCTATTTTGATTGCTTTATGGTATGTGATAAACAGGTATATTTAAGCCTTGTAACCACACAAAGTAAGGAGGCTAATTGGAAGCTGCACATGAAGTTGCAACACCATAAGGTGAATAAGAAATAAATGTGTTTGCACAAAAAGGGACAGTCTGCAAACTCTCCTGCTTCATCTGGGAACTAGGTGGACTACTGGGCAAGTTCAAGTACAGTTGCTCTGGGGTTAGGAGAGTCCCTTGATGACTGGCAGAAACAAATACACATCCTTTCTGGAGAAATGCAAGTAGAATCCAATCCTCAGAGGAATTCCACAAATAATATTCCGAGGGACATTATTTTTATAATCAAAAGTCACAAAATATACAAGGAAGGGAGTCACCATGAGTAGGAGCCAGCAGAAAAAGCAAAATTAAACCTGTTAAGATTTCAGGTATGGGAATTCGGATGCAGAACATAAAATAACAATATTCAATATATTTAAAGGACAAAGAAAGAATTCTTGCTTAAGCACCTTGATTCATTGTTCCTGACCCACATAGCAGGGGAAACAGCCTTCTCGGCAGTTTCTCAGAAATCAGTTCAGGACAGACTAACACAAGTCACTTTACCCTTTAAGGGTGAAATATCAGCCCAGACAGAAATGTTTTCTTTATGAATCACCCTCCAGAAGCCTAGGCAACCTTTTACAGTCTCAATAGGTGACAGCACCTGCCCTGATCCACCTTTAAGTTCAAGGATAAATTCAGCATTGTTTCAGAGTCAGAAATGGAGGCAATTTCAGAGGTTCTTCAAATATGCCCCAAATCTGTGATAGTGTAAGGACTTTAATATTGAATGATGAACTCTAAGAAATGACAAAATTTATTGAAGTAAATGGCATAAAAATGTTGGCCTGTGGTGGCATTATTTTGTAAAGAGAAGCATGGGAAAAGCTTTTAATATGTGTTTTACCACAGTGAGAAGGATCGTATTATGCTATGATAATGGCCATTCCAGGGTTAGGAAGCTAACAATTTCCTGTGGGCCTTTATGTTAACATTAATTTATGACATGAAGAAACAAGCTGTTTTTAAGCTGATAAATCAAATGTTGTCTTTAGAATATCCTTTAATAAATGTATTATAAAACTCACAAAAAATGGTTAAATGAAAGAGAAGCTTTAAAACTTGAGCTAAGAAAAAGAAGGTAAAAAGATGAGCAAGCAAAATTATAAAATAGCCAAATAGAAGATCCCAAAATGGAGTATAATTAAAATTTAAAGCTTATTGAACAGATTAAATGGGAGATTTAGACAGAGCTGAAAGAGAATCAACCACTGTATGATAAAAGAGGAGAAGTTATCCAAACTGCAGTGCAATGAGTAAAAACACTGAAAAATATGTGCATTGTTAAAAGACATGGAGAGCAGTGAAAAAAAATCTCAGGTAGGTATAAGAGCTTCAGGAGACAGAGAGAATGGGCAAGACGCCATCTTGGAAGTGATTCTGGCTAAGAATTTTCTTTCATTGTTGAAAGACACAAAATGTCAAGCTCAACAAAACTCAGGTGGAATTGATATAAAGAAACTCTCAAAAATTATATAATCTAACAGGTAAAAAACTAGGTTATTATTTTTCCCTTAATTTGCATTCACTACTATTTCTTAATGTTTAGTTTTTGTTTTTTTAAGGTAGACTTTATATCATATATACTTTAATAGAAGAAATACAATGTTATACAAAGTTCAAAAGGCAGTAACATTCATAGCTGATGAGGATAAGCCCCAGTCAGACCTTGCCATTCAAGGACGAGTTGCTGCGCAGCGGAGGAAACTGCCCGGAAGTGTGTACTCGGACACAGAACATGCACACTTCTGAACCAGCAGTGCCACTCTTTGTGTGAAGGAGTTTGCTGCAGCATCATTTGTCACAGAAATAACTGAAATGTTTATAATTATGCTTAAACAATGAAAAATATTATTGACTGTAAAAATATATAAATTAGATGCTGATGTTAATACTGGAGGGATGACCTTGAATTAAAAATAAAAAGTTACAGAGTGTAAATATATATATATACACAGATATATATATATATAAAGAAACTCTCACATAGGTACTTCAATGTGAAACTGAAGATTACTAAAAGGGACAAACAAAAAAAATCTTAAAATTAGGTGCAGAGCATAGACAGATTTCTATATAGAAAAACAACAATAACAATGAAACCACCACTGAAAATCAATGAAGAAACAGACAAAAAGAAATAAAATGATGGCTGGCTACTCAGTAGCAGTGGTTGGGAGGCTGGATGCAGGGGAATGATGTTTTCAATAGATACTCGATGAATACCTGTCATCCCAAAATTCTCTCTTCCACGAAACCCTTTTTTCAGGAACATGGGCAAAACATGCATTTTCAGACAAAGAAAGAAAAAGAGAGCTCCACAGATAGACTCTCATTAAAGGAACTTTTAATGATATACCTCAGGTAGCAGCTCTGTAATGTAGAAAGATGTAATGAGTAAAGATATAAGTAAATGTGTAGGTAGGTTTAAACAAACATTAAATATGGAAAAATAAATTATAATTTGTGGACTTTAAATAAATAATAGTGGACAACTGAAACTACTGGGAATGATAGAATGTAATTTGAGGGGTGAACAGCTGAGATCAAACTATTCTAAAATCTTTGTATTGGTTGTGAGTAGAGTAACAAAAATGATACATTTATTCCTTTTAAGAATGCTGATTAAAATAGATATGGTATCCATTAGAACCATAGACCTAGCTAGTACAAGGCCGAAATTAGCAAAAGGGAAAAAATGGAATAAGAAAAAGGAAAATAAAATGATAAAACACATTCAACCCAAACAGAAAAGAAAGAATAAGGAAAAGAAGAAATAGACAGTACATTATAAAATGGTAGAAATTAATCCAAATGTAACAGAATAGATGTTAATAAACAAAACTCTCCATTTATAAGATAATAGTAAGGTAGAGAAAACATGCAATTTTGTGCCAAGTATAAAAATCTCTCCTAATATAAAGGTACAGAGAGACTGAGAGCCAAAGGATAAAATGAGTGACACCAGGAAAATATCACAGAAAGGAAAATGGTTTAGTTATATTAGTGTAAAAGAAAATGGGCTACCACAAGAAATATAGCTGGTAATAGAAAAGATCTTTAATATATTGTTAAAAGTTTCAATTTTCCAGGAAGATATAGAAAGTCAAAGTCTGTATGCTCAGGTAACAAAATGCTAAAATATATGAAAAAAGTGACAGAATTGCAAGGACAAATTCATAATCTACCATCAAAGTGGAAGATTTTTAACACAACTATCTCTGTAGTTGATAAATTAAGCAGACAAAAAGGCAGTGAGTGAGGACACAGTGGATTTCAGTAAAAGAATGAACAACATTGATCAAATAAGCATGTATAGAACTTCACACCCAACAGTAATAGAACACACATTATTTTCAAATAGGTATGCAGAACACTTTTAAAAACGACCACACTGCAGTGTATGAAGCAAGCTTCAAGAAATTTCAGAAGCTTATTATTACATATGTAATAGTCTCTGATTATGTGCAATTATTAGAAATTAGTGACAGAAATGTAACTAGAAGAACTCTAGGTTCAGAAAGTTAAAAATATATAAATATATTATAATGGATATTAAAAGTTTTAGAAGGAAACTTGACTTGGGGTGGTGAACACACAGTACAATATACAGTTGATGTGTTACAGAATTGTACACCTGAAACTTGTATAATTTTATTAACCAATGTCATCCCAATAAATTCAATAAAAAGAAAAATAAATAAATTATAATAAAATATTGCATAGTAAGACTTGTAACATATCAGTAAAATGTCACTGAGAATGGAATTTATAGCTTTAAGTGTTACATTAAAAAAAAATACAAAGAGAGTTCAACAGGAATAAACAAAGAATCCATCTTAGGTCAGCTCAAGGAATAGAAAATAAATCCCCCAAATGGAAGGAAATAGTAAACATAGAAGAATAAATTATTGCAATAGAAATCAAATTATAATGAAGAGAATCAATGGGTTCATAATTTAGTTCTTTGTAAATCTGCAGCAAGTTAATCAAGGAAAGAAGCCAGAAAGCACAAATGAAATTGAGTAGAAAGGAGAAGAGGGACATAACCATAGATTCTATATCAATTAAGTAGGTAAGAACATATACATTTTATTGCAATAAATTGAAGATTTACATGAAATATAGACATTTCGACTTCCGGCCAAGATGGAGGCGTAGGTGAACACACTGTGCCTCCTCGCACAATGAAAATTAAAGACAAGAAAGATTTAGAAACAAGAAAACAACCAGAACTGATAGAAAACTGAACTATACGGAAGTCCAACAACCATTCATCTGGACCAGTAAGAGGGGCGGAGTCACCACAAGAAAAAGTGGAGGTTGGCGGACCCGGGTACATAGGCAGCAGCAGCTGACAGACCCCAGGCATGCAGGCAGTAGGCAGTAGACCCCAGGTGTACAGGCAGCAGCTAACGGACCCCAGGCACGGGGTGGCAACTGTGCAGACCCAGTGAGGCCATGCAAGGCAGCTGGCTGACTAGGTGGTCCCACATTTGTGCACAGATAATCCAGGTGAAGGGGAAGTGGCAGAAAGAACTGGAATCTGAGAGAGAGCAAAGCAAATGCCATTGTTCCCTCTCAGACCCCACCCCCACAGACAGAGTCACTAACCAGCAACTGGGCTGCCCTGCCCTGGGGAACATCTAAGCTTCGCCCCTCACTACATAACAGCCGTGACCAGACCAAAAAAAATCCCCAAAATGGCTCAAACTGGAGAACAAATCAAAGCCCCAGAGCCAATTCGTCTAAGTGAGCAAGAGATAGCCAACCTATCAGATGCACAGTTCAAAGCCCTGGTGATCAGGATGCTCACAGAATTGGTTGATTTTGCTCACAAATTAGATGAACAAATGCAGGCTACAATAAGTGAAATGAAGGAAAATGCACAGGGAGCCAAAAGAGATGGGAGAAAAACTGGGACTCAAATCAATGGAGTGGACCAGAAGGAAGAAAGAAACAACCAAACAGAAAAGAATAAAGAAACAAGAACTCAAAAAAATGAGGAGAGGTTTAGGAACCTCCAGGACATCTTTAAATGTTCCAACATTCGAATTATAGGGGTACCAGAAGGGGAAGAAGAGCAACAAGTGAAAAACTTATTTGAACAAATAATAAAGGAGAACTTCCCCAATATGACAAAGGAAATAGACTTCCAGGAAGTCCAGGAAGCTCAGAGAGTTCCAAAGAAGTTCAACCCAAGGAGGAACACACCAAGGCACATCATAATTATGTTAGCTAAGATTAAAATGAAGGAGAGAATTCTAGAAGCAGCAAGGGATAAGGGGATAGTCACCTACAAAAGAGTTCCCATCAGATTGTCAGCTGATTTCTCAAAAGAAACCTTACAGGCAAGAAGGGGCTGAAAAGAAGTATTCCAAGTCATGAAAGTCAAGGACCTACATCCAAGATTGCTCTCTCCAGCAAAGCTTTCATTTAGAATGGAAGGGAAGATAAAGTGCTTCTCAGATAAGGTCAAGTTAAAGGAGTTCATCATCACCAAGCCCTTATTATATGAAATGTTAAAGGGACTTATCTAGGAAAAAGAAGATAAAAAAATATGACAGTAAGAAGACAGCAAACTCACAGATATTAACCACTGCACCTAAAACAAAAGCAAACTAAGCAAACAGCTAGAACAGGAACAGAAACACAGAAATGGAGATCACATGGAGGGTTAGCAACACGGGAGTGGGAGGGGGAGAGAGGGGAAAAAGGTACAGAAAATAAGTAGCATAGATGGTAGGTAGAAAATAGGGGGAGGGCAAGAATATTGTGGGAAATGTAGAAGCTAAAGAACTTATGACACATGTACATGAACTAAAGGGGGGAATGTGGGTGGGAAGGGGTGTGGAGGGTGGAGGAGAATAATGGGGGAGAAATGGGACAACTGTAATAGCATAATCAATAAAATATATTAAAAAAGAAATATAGACATTTCTAGACAAATATGGCTTACTATGTTCCTTGGTATCCCTTACTGTCCCTATACTCATTAGAGATATTATGAGTAAAAATCTTGCCAGAAAGAAAATACCAAGCCAAGATGGCTCAGGAGGAAATTTAAATCAAACTTTTGAAGATCAGACAACCTCAACCTTATACCAACTCTTCCAGAGAATAAATAAGGATTCCTTCCTCATTCATTTTATTAAGCTAGCAAAACCATAGGGCAAAATCAAAGCCAGTATAAGAAAGCAAAATTGAAGGCCAATCTCAATTGCAAACATAAATGCATCGATGCTAAACAAAATCAACCAGTGAATATATTGGAAAAAGGTAATACTTTGGGTTGGGCTTATCTTAGTAATGCTAAGTTGGTTTAAGATTAGAATGCAAGTAATATACTCACCACTTTAACATTTTGAGGGAAAAATATAATTATCTTACTAAAATTAGAAAAAGTACTTGATAAAATGTTATATTTATTTATGTAAATCCTCTTAACAAATCAGCAACAGGAGGGAACTTCTTTAGTCAGATAAGGAAATCCACAAAAACTCACAGCAAATGTTATGCTCAGTGGTGAAATGTTGGACGTATCCCTTCTTTTTTTTTTTTTTTTTTTAAATATCAGGCTACTTGTCACAGTAAGGTAAAAGACAAATATTTATCCCTTCTAAGATCAGGGATAAGGCAAGGGTTCTTGTCATCACCACTTTATGCAACATTGACTGGAAGTCCTAGCCAGTGTGTTAGGATAAGAAATAGAGATAAAATACATTTTAAAAAAAGCTGAAAAGGAAGATAAAAATTGTCATAAATTTATAGATGATGACTAAGTATATAGCATACCCAAATGGGTGCATAAATTATTAGGTTTTATAAGTTAATTTAGCAAAGTTGTTTGACACAAAATCAATATACAAAAATCAATTTCAGTTCCATAAAAAATATTATTTTAAAGTATTTTTTATACTAGGAACCAAAAAAAGTGCCAAGGAATAAAGCTTGGCGAACATGCTAAAATATTTTAAGAGTAATGATTGCTAAGTTTCACTGAGGAACGTTTAACAAGACATAGGTAAAAGGAGAGAGAACATGCTCTTGAACAGAAATACTCAATACTATAAAAATGACAGTTCTCCTCAAATGGATCTATAATCAGTGTAAGGATAACAAAATCCTTACAGATTTTTTCTTTTACAAGTACTTTTGAAATTTGTATAAAATAGTAAAGTACAAAAATTGTTGAGACAGTCTTAATAAAAATGAACAAATGGGGACTTGTGCGGCCAGATATAAAAATTTATTACAGAGCTACAGTATAGGATGTGTCATATTAATGCAGCGACAGACAAAGGGCTACTTAATGTGAAAGATAAAATTACAAAACTTTTAGGACAAAATAAAGGACAGTTTCTGTAGCATCTCAGGACAAAAAAAAGAATTTATTTCACAAAGCAAAAGAGGACAACATAAAAGAAAAGATGGACACATTTTGCTATGTTAAAATTAAGAACTGCTTGTCAAAATATACCATAAATACAGTGGGAAGATGAGCCACAAAATGGGAGACTATATTTGCAAACTATACAATGAACAAAGAATTAGGTATGACGTACGTAAATAACTTCTAAATACCAAAGAGAAAAAAAATAAAGTACAATAAAGGCCACATATGACAACCCACAGCCAACATTATACTCAATGGGCAAAAACTAAAAGTGTTTCCCTTAAAATCAGGAACAAGAAGGGAATGTCAACTTTTATCACTCTTATTGAACATAGTATTAGAAGTACTAGCCACATCGATCAGAGAAGAAATAAAAGGCATCCAAATTGTAAAGGAGGATGTAAAATGGTTATTATTCACAATTGACATGATATTGTATATAAAAACTCCCAAGTCTCCACCAAAAAACTAGTAGATCTAGCAAATTAATTTAGCAAAGCAGTGGGATACAAAATCAATACTCAGAAATGAATGGCATTTTTAAAAAATTGTTTATTTCTGGAATTTTCTTTTTTAAATTTAATTTTTATTTTTTAATTTTAGTTTAATTGTTCTTGTACAGTTTTCTGTCTTTTACTCCCATCCCAGCCCACTGCCCCAGCCCTTCCCACCTTCTTCCCATTTCCATCCCCCCTAGTTTTTGTCCATGTGTCCTTTATACTTGTTGCTCTAAACACTTTCCCTTTTCTCCTGAAATTCCCTCCCTTCTCCCCTCTGGTCACTGTCAGTCTGTTCTCAATTTCAGTGTCTTTGGATCCATTTTGCTTGCTTCTTTGTTTGTTTTGTTGATTAGGTTCCTGTTAAAGGTGAGATCATATGGTATTTGTCTTTCACCACCTGGCTTATTTCACTTAGCATAACCCTCTCCAGTTCCATACATGCTGTTGCAAAGGGTAGGAAGTCCTTCTTTCTTTCTGCTGCATAGAATTCCATTGTATAAATGTACCACAGTTTTTTGATCCATTCATTTCCTGTTGGGCATCTAGGTTGGTTCCAACACTTAGCTATTGCAAATTGTGCTGCTATGAACATTGGGGTGCATAGGTTCTTTTGGATTGGTGTTCCAAGGTTCTTAGGACATAATCCCAGCAGTGGAATTGCTGGGTCAAAAGGTAGATCCATTTTTAGTTTTCTGAGAAAATTCCATACTGCTCTCCACAGTGATTGTACCAGTTTGCAATCCCACCCACAGTGCACTAGGGTCCCCTCTTCTCCACAACCTCTCTAACACTTGTTTGTTGCTTTGTTTATGATGCCATTCTGACCAGGGTGAAGTGGTATCTCATTGTGGTTTTAATTTGCATCTCTCTGATAGCTAGCAATATTGAGCATCTTTTCATGTGTCTCTGGATCCTCTGTATGTCCTCCTTGGAGAAGTGTCTGTTCAAGTCCTTTGCCCATTTTTTCATTGGGTTGCTTGTCTTCTTAGAGTGGAGTTGTGTAAATTCTTAATATATTTTGGATATTAAACCCTTGGCTGAGGTATCATTGGCAAATATGTTTTCCCATACAGTTGGTTCTTTTTATTTTAATACTGTTTTCTTTAGCCCTGAGGAAGCTTTTTATTTTGATGAGATCCCATTTGTTTATTCTTTCCTTTATGTCCCTTGCTTTAGGGGACATATCAGTAAAAATGTTGCTATGTGAAATATCTGAGACTTTCCTGCCTATGTTCTCCTCTAGGACTTTAATGGTGTCATGGCTTATATTTAAATCTTTTATTCACCTTGAACTTATTTTTGTGTATGGTGTAAATTGGTGCTCAAGTTTCATTTTTTTTTTTTTTTTTGCATGTAGCTGTCCAGTTCTCCCAACACCAGTTGTTGAAGAGGCTATTTTTACTCCATTTTATGTTGCTGCCCCCTTTGTCGAATATTAATTGACTGTAGAGACTTGGGTTTATTTCTGGGCTCTCTGTTCTATTCCACTGGTCCATGTGCCTGTTTTTATGCCAGTACCAGGCTGTTTTGATTACAGTGGCCTTGTAATACAGTTTGGTATCAGGTATTGTGATCCCTCCTACTTTGCTCTTCTTTCTCTAAATTGCAGCAGCTATTTGGAGTCATTTATGGTTCCATATAAACTTTTGAAGTGTTGGTTCTATGTCTGTGAAACATGTCATTGGTATTTTAATAGGTATTGCATTGAACTTGTAAATTGCTTTGGGTAGTATGGACATTTCGATGATGATAATTCTTCCAATCCATGAACATGGTATATGTTTCCATTTGTTTTTGTCTTCCTTGATTTCTTTCTTCAGTGTTGTGTAGTTTTCTGCATACAGGTCTTTTACCTCCTTGGTTAGGTTTATTCCTAGGTATTTTATTTTTCTTTGTGCTATATCAAATGGAATTTTTTTCTTGATTACTGCTTCTGCTGTTTCATTGTTGGTATACAAAAATGCCTTTGATTTCCAGATATTGACTTTGTATCCGGCTGTTTGGCCAAATTTATTTATTAGGTTTGAGCAGCTTTTTGGCCGAGTCTAAAGAATTTTCTATGGACACTATCATGTCATCTGCAAACAATGATAGTTTTGTTTCCTCCTTTCCAATTTGGATGCCTTTTATTTCCTTTTCTTGTCTAATCACTGTGGCTAAGACTTCTAATGCTATATCGAAGAGAAGTGGTAAAAGTGGACACCCTTGTCTTGTTCCTGATCTTAGTGAAAAAGATTTTAGTTTTTGCCCATTGAGTATGATGTTGGCTGTAGGTCTCTCATATATGACCTTCATTATGTTGAGGAATGCTCCCTCTATTCCCACTTTGCTGAGTGTTTTTATCATAAATGGGTGCTGTACCTTGTCAAATGCTTTTTCCTCATCTATTGATATGATCATGTGATTTTTGTCTTTGTTTTTGTTTATGTGATGTATTGCACTTACTGATTTGTGAATATTGAACCATCCTTGCATCCCTGGGATGAATCCCAATTGGTCATGGTGTATGATCTTTTTAATGTATTGTTGGATGTGGTTTGCCAATATTTTGTTGAGGATTTTAGTGTCTATGTTCATCAGAGATATTGGCCTGATGTTTTCTTTCTTTGTTGTGTCTTTACCTGGTTTTGGGATTAAGATGATGCTGGCTTCATAAAAAAAGTTTGGGAGTCTTCCAACCTTTTGGATTTTTTGGAATAGTCTGTGAAGAATAGGGGTTAGCTCTTCCTTAAATGCTTTGTAGAATTCTCCTGTGAAACCATCTGGTCCAGGGCTTTTGTGTGTTGGGAGTTTTTTGATTACTGCTTCAATTTCACCTGCTGTTATTGTTCTGTTCAGGCTTTCTTCTTCTTCATTGAGTTTTGGAAGATTATATTTTTCTAGAAACTTGTCCATTTCACCTAGGTTTTCAAATTTCTTGGCATACAGTTCTTCACAGTAATTTGTTACAATCCTTTGTATTTTTGTGTTGTCAGTTGTAATCTCTCCTCTTTCATTTCTGATCGTGTTTATTTGGGTCCTCTCTCTTTTTTTCTTGGTGAGCCAGCTTAAAGCCTTGTCGATTTTGTTTATCTTTTCAAAGAACCAGCTTCTGGATTCATTTATCCTTAGAATTGTGCTTTTAGTCTCTATGACATTTAATTCTGCTCTAATCTTCATTATTTCCTTCCTTCTACTTGCTCTGGGCTGTCTTTGTTGTTCCTTGAGTTCTTGTAGGTGTAGGGTTAAGTTGTTTGTTTGAAATGTTTCAATCTTTTTTAGGTAGGCCTGTATTGCTATGAATTTCCCTCTCAGGGAAATTCACTGTGTCCCATAAGTTTTGGGTTGCTGTGAGTTCATTTTCATTTGTTTCCAGAAACTTCTTGATTTCTTCTCTAATCTCATTCTTGACCCATTCATTGTTTAATAGCAAGATATTCAATCTCATGATTTTGAGTGTTTTGGGTTTTCCCCCTTGGGGTTGGTTTCTGGTTTCAGTCCCTTGTTGTCGGAGAAAATGCTTGGTATGATTTCAATTTTCTTGAATCTGTTGAGGCTTGTTTTGTGTCCTATCCTGTGCTCTATCTTTGAAAATGTTCCATGTGCATTTGAAAAGAATGTGTATTTAGTTTCTTTGGGATGAAGGGCTCTATATATATCAGTTAAGTCCATTTCATCTAGAGTGTTCTTCAATGCCACAATATCTTTGTTGATATTTTGTTTGGAAGAGCTGTCCATTTTTGACAGTGGTGTGTTAAAATCCTCTACTATAATTGTGCTGCTGTCAATATCTTTCTTGAAGTCCTCTAAAATTTTCTTTATCTATTTAGATGCTCCTATGTTCGGTACATATCTATTTGGAATGTTTATGTCTTCTTGGTGGATTTTTCCCTTGAGTATTATGAAGTGACCTTCTGGGTCTCTCTTTATGGCCCTTCTTTTGAAGTCTATTTTGTCTGATATGAGTATTGGTACCTCAGCTTTTTTTCCCTGTCCGTTTGCTTGGAAAATTTGTTTGCAGCCCTTCACTTTGAGTCTGTGTATGTCTTTTGTCCTGAGGTGGGTCTCTTGTAGGCAGCATATGTGTGGGTCATGCTTTCTTATCCATTCAGCTATTCTATGTGTTTTGATTGGAGCATTTAATCCATTTACATTTAAGATTATTATTGATAGGTACTTATTCATTGCCATTTTCATACCTGTGTTCTCCTCTCTCTCTCTCTCCCTCTCTCTTTCTCTCTCTTCCTTCCTTTCCTTAAATCAGTCCCTTTAGCATCTCTTGCAGAACTGGTTTGGTGGAGGTGTATTCTTTTAGACTTCTTTTGTCTGGGAAGCTCTTTACTTGGCCTTTTATCTTGATTGAAAGCCTTGCTGGGTAAAGTAGTCTTGGTTGCAGGCCTTTGGTTCTCATTACTTGGAATATTTCTTGCCATTCTCTTCTGGCTTGTAGTGTTTCCATTGAGAAGTCAGCTGGTAACCTTATCGGGGCTCCCTTGTATGTTACTTCCTGTTTCTCCCTTGCTGCCTTTAAGATTCTGTCTTTGTCTTGGAATTTTGCCATTTTAATTATGATGCGTCCTGAAGTGGGCCTCTTTGGGTTCCTCTTGATTGGGACTCTGTGTTTCCTGGATTTGTGTGATTTTTTTCTGTCATCAAATTAGGGAAGTTTTCCATCATTACTTTTTCAAATAGGTTTTCTATCCCTTGCTCTTCTTCTGCTGGTATCCTATTATACGAATGTCATTATGTTTCATATTGTCCTGCATTTCTCTTAATCCCTCTTCATTCTTTCTGAGCCTCTTTTCCTTTTCTTGGTCTTTCTGGGTGTTTTTTTCTACTCTGTCCTCCAACTTGCTGATCCGACCTTCTGCTTCATCAATTCTGCTTTTGATTCCTTCTACTGAGTTCTTCAGTTCAGAAACTGTATTCATCATTTCTTCTTGGCCCTTGTTGATATGTTCTATTTCCTTTTTCATGTTGATATAGTTTGCAGTGAGTTCATTGTAGCTTCCCTGTAGTTTCTGGTAGCTCTTTGTGAGCCCATGGAGCTTCCTGATAACCATTGCTTTGAACTCAGTATCTGATAGCTGAGTTGCCTCTGTTTCATTTAGCATTCTTTCTGGGGCTTCCTCCTTTCCTTTCATTTGGGGATTGTTTCTTTGTCTTCCCATTGTTTGTGAGACTCTTCTTGTTGGCCTCAGCTTCTTAAATTGATCTGTTCTGGCTCCCTGAGTTTACAGTGTGATGTGAACTTCTGTTGTAGAATACCTGTGAGATTCAGTGGTGCAGTCTCCTTTGGGTATCCTGGTGTTCACAGTTTTCACTGTCTCAGCTGTTTGGATGCCCCCTTTTTGGGTCCAACTCTTTTTTTCACAGTTCTGGGTTTTTTTTTTTTTTTTTTT